>CANUEP010271850.1:0-17716 GCA_947857235.1 Jatropha podagrica
TAACTGAATGTATAAGTAGTATAATTTTAGGGTAAAGGGTAGTTTAGGTATTTTGGAAATAGCCTACACCTATAAATAAGGGTGAATTGTATCTTATTTGTAGTAATGAAAAAGCTCTCTTATTCCACAGAAAATCAACAATTGACAACTGGAATTTTTAACACTCCATCATTACAAGTCAAAGAGAAACAGCTTGAAAAATGGAGAATACAATGTGTGTTTGAACAAGCTCATTGACAAACTTCTTTTATTCAGCAACAGTTTGGTTCCAATTATATGGTTTCTGATGCTCAAATATTTAGCCTCAAGAAAATAGAGGGCAACAGCATATAAGCCAATCCAAATCAAAGGCAAAGGCAACTGAGGAGACTTCGAAGGAGACGAAAGCATCACTGAAGATTACTCTAGTCCAATCGATGAACGTGGCGCTCGAGATGATTCAGGGCCAGAATGTTATAAGAACAAGAAAAACAGTTTGAAGAACCAAAAGTTCCGATTATTAGACGTCAAAGACGTGTGATGCTTAACTGAAGAGGATGAGAATGGAGAAATAAAATTTGACCAAACTATTCTAAATAAAGAAGATGAAGGAACCAGGCCAAGACAACTGAGATTGCAAATGATGAGTCCAAGAGCACATCAACATTGCAAGTTCTTATTGATGTATCAGCTGATAAACTTGGTGATGTTAAGGAAACAGTGGATTGCACAGTTTCAGTTTTGTTGCTGCCATCCAAGAAGAAAGAGCTACATATTCTGTGACTCTGATGCTTTATTCTTCTGCATTTCAGAACTCAGGTCAAGTTTTCTCTATAACCAGGGAAGCATGGTACGACCAAGGAAAAACAAATTAGGAATTTTTTTTTATTGAATTGTCAATTATGAAATTCTGATTTTTCCATGAGATTTAGGGTGATAGTGCTATTAGGAATTTCTATTATTATCAGAAATATCTTACAAGTTGTTTGCTTCCTATCCCATATAGTATTGATTAAGATTTTTCTTATTCTGGGATTTCCTAATACTACGAGTAAGAATAGTTATCTAAGTTTATAAGCAACCTAGTTATTTTCTTGGATTTATTAATAATGGAATTCCAAATATTGATTGGCAAGGATAGGTGACTGCTCTTTTCTTTCCCTTTCTCTCTCTCTCTCCCTCTCGCCTTTCTCTTCTTCTCCTTCTATACTGGTAGTACTCCAAGTATTATCTGCTTTTTTTTCTCTTAGACATTTTATATTAGATAATCATTCAGATCTTTCTATCTGAATCATCCCGAAACTCTTACTCGGAAAAAATCTGTAGTAATCAGTTAGGGACACCAAGAGAAATTCTGACTTGATATTTTTTTTTTTTTTCATTTTATATGTGCTTCATTTATGTACATATTAATACAATTTATATGCCTTCTCAACGGCAAGCTCTTTTCCAAATCATGATGTGACTGATCCTTCTCTTAGGGATCTATAAGTAGTTTAATTATTCTAGATTTTTATATTTGGCTAATGAGGAAAATGGCCATAACTTCAGAACTTTTCCAGTGTGGTAATTTCCTTTGAAATGACAAATATGGCCATAATTTTGACCATTTGAAACAAATGGCCTTTTTCAAGGGCATTTCTCAAATGCTAGGCATATGTCAAACAACCACGACATGTTCCAAGAGAGACGATTTCCTAGAAGAAATCCACCTGTGGCCGCGAGGTTCAACCTGAGGGGTTATGGACACTTACTTTGGTTGCTCAAAACTATAAATGAAAGAACGAGAATAAAATCCTTGGCATTTTTTTTCACACAATCATAGCACATAACAAGTACCTGCCAAAATCTCTTGGTAGAATCTCGATACTTGCAGCTGGTGAGCACTCCATTTCGCCAATAAGTAAATGCTATACAAATCTGCATTGAACCATCAAAAACTACTAGACAATTCAGAACTACTGCAAATTGGATTGAAATGGCTGAAATATGATATCTGCTAGCTGCCACAAGAATAGATCATCAAAAAGTCACTACTCCATATAGGCAAAAGAAATCAACCACCAGTCCCACCACCAACCTTTTTGTTACAACACCAAGGGGCAGAACCCCTTCAGACAGAAGTATAAATAGACAACAAGCAAAGCATTTCACTCTTCATTTTTCTCCCTTCATCACAATGTTCTTGACTTTTCAAACCACTGTAACTCTAGTTCTTATATGATTCCACACACCTGATTACCATAGCTCCTTTGCATAACATGATTTCTCTGCAGTGTCTTTTCTGTTATTAATCGCTCAGCAAAGTAACAAAGAAGCTGAAACAAGCCCAAACAGAATGATATTAGCATATGAATGTGCAGAAATAGATATGTGCAAATCAGTATAACAAAGTGGAGAGGCACTCATCATCCTAAAAAAAAAAAAAAAAAAGGAGAAGCGAAGCCAACTTGAAGCCTTCTTTTGGTATAAATGAACTAAGCATAAACTGGTACGAAAATTGCTCAGCTCGGTTTGTTTGCAGCCCTAAGTACCAATTTGAATGCAAAGTTGAAAGGATCGAAAAAAGCATTCAAGACAGCTGGGTGTTCGTGCAAATATTTAGGCATACTCTAAAAACTAATTTAGATGAGAAACATTATTGTATCAGTAATTTATGTCAATTGAATACAGAAAAATTCAAAGACTCCATTGAGAAACAAACCAAAAAAATAAATAAATAAATAATTGGACATTAGGCAATTAACTTTTACATAGTAAATCTTTCCCCAACTGTAACAAGAATAAGAAAATAGTTTTAAAATAACCCTCAAATGTCTAGAAAGGGAAAATACTTCTCCAGTCAGAGATCATTTTAAAGAAGATTGAATCTGATCTTTGCTTCTTACTAATTAAATCACATTAAATATTCCATCCCACTAAAAAAGACATAAAATCACTGTATTAGAGAAAAAAATCGTAATTCTTTATCTTTAAAAATATAATGATTCAAATTACATGCTTAAATAACAATTCTACATGTTCAGACTTAAGACCAGGAAACATTTTTGGAAAATGGACAATTCGCTATAGGAATATGAGATTGCTTTATGATTCAGAAAATGGACAATTCGTCCCAGCACCCAGCCTGCACAACCATTTCTGGGTATATGATTGAGAAAACTATTAAACAGTGACATCCAATACATCCCTCTTGTGAAAATCTAACCCAAAAAAGTTTAGAGATGCGATGGAATTGATTCCCTCCTCCAAAATTCTCACATTAACTGGTCAATGATGCAAACAAGCCTTCACAAATAACAAATAGCAAATGCCTTCCAAACACACTGAAGCCAACAGGCCTTGGAGTCTACAAAATAAATGCAGTCAGAGGGTTCACAAGTCACAAACACTTTAGAAGAGGCCTTACAAAGAATTGCAGTATCAATATCTGTAAAAATATTCACAATATGGAATGTAATTGGCCCTTCAAATAACCTCCACAAAACAAACCACCATGGCAGATGGCACATTAAGAACAGACCTAAATACACCAATATGGCTACAGATAACCTCAAAACATAGAGGCTGGAAACACAATAGTTAATATGAAGTATATACACATGTTAGGTATCATCTAACTTGGCAACAATTTCAATAGAAATGGGGCAAGGAGAGGGAGAAAAGAAATCAATAACCTCATCACATAGTGGTTCCAATTCCAGACTCTTCTCAGTGATTTCTTTATTCTTATTAACTTTGTTTTCTCGGATTGGATTTACAAATTTGAAGTTGCTGCCCGGAATTGCATAAGGCTGAAACCAGACGAGTAGTGTTAAGGGAACACCTGAAACTTTTAAATAAAAACTTTATTTCACATATCAGGTGAGCAATCCATCTTACCCTTGTTCCACCGTTCCACCCACATTTACCTCGAAAGCAATTCCAGTATGCACCACTCCTTTATATCAAAGAAGATCAAAGTTGTCAATCTGTTAAGAAATAAAAAGATAAATTGATAGGGACAAACTACAGGAGCATACCCATCTGGATTGATAAAAAGAGCCAAAGTTTTCTCTCTTGAGTCACCACCATAGCACTAACAAAGAACAATACCATATATAAACAAAAAATTAATATTAGGAACCAAAGTCAAGAAAATGAATGCCTAGCAGTGTTTTATGAACTGAGATTTTTGCAAATTTTAGTCAATGCAATCTGCTTTGCTGCTTACATTAACACAGAAAACGTTATCCCAATTTTCCCAACACTTTTCTCAGGCTTCATTTCTCAAAGAAAAAACAGAAATAAAATTTTATAATGTTAAAGACTAACCTTATCTTCTTATATAATACCAGAAAAAATTGTGAACGTTAAATCCTTTCAATTATATATAAGCTTACCCTTGGGCATAGTAAATGATTATGTTGTCCTGGAACAAAATTATCCATTTCAATTCCCAACTCTTCCAATTTTCCCTTTAGAAGCTTCAAATTCAACGTCCGTAGATCCTCCTCGTCTCCGCATACTGAAAATTGAATAAAAGAAAATTCCAAAGTTTAACGTAGTCTTTGGTATAAATCACATTGAATTCATCTCATTTGCAAATGAATTTTCTGTTGGGATTAGCGAAAGAATTCATTTTAAAGATGCAACTTCGGTTTTTCGTACTTCGAATTCATTAACTTTAGTAGCTTCTACTCTTTTAAAATTTAGAGTTCATTTGCAAATTATATTAGTTTTGGTACAATTTAGTTGAAGCGTGACCAATTCACAGAATTAAGAATATGGCATTCAAGAAGCATTCTCATTAAACCAAACGAGCTCCAAGTCTGCAAATATGCATTTATCAGTTCACTCAAGCAAATAATTATATCCCTAGATTAAGAAAAACCCACATTCCCTTTTTTCCTTATGGCCTTTAAAGAAAAACCCAAACCGAAAACAGACCGAGTACATAAAAACATTCATAAACATAAGAATGAAAGGGAAAAAAAACCTGGAGTTGGAACAATTGCCTGGGAAGTAAAGCCATTAGCTTTATAAGGAGGGGTTTTAGATATGGGTTTTGAACAAACTACTGGTAAGAGACGCTTGAAAGTGTGATACGGTTTTCTAGTTGAAGAAAAAGGAGGAGGTGGAGAAAGTGAAGGGAGAGTTGCAGGTTTGAGGAAGAATTTGGAGCCCATATGTAAAAGATTGATGCTAGATGGCAAAAATATGAGCTTCCGAAGATGGGTTTGAGGATTGCAATGAGCAAAACGAAGCATCATTTCATTCCTCAATAGTTACTTTGCTGGTGGACTATCTCAACAGAACGCCATTGCCCTTAGAGTGAAGGAGGCGTCCAGCGGGCTGCGAGGGTTTTAAGGGCTTTAAAGGGCTTTTCTGTCTTTTGGACTATTTTTTTCGTTTTCTATTACTGTATGTATTTTCTTTTGAATGGATAGAGAACAGAGTCGTTATCGTAAACTGAAACAATCAAAAAGGAAAGAATGCCAATTTCTCTCATGAATCGCTACAATCTCTTTCTGGAACGCTTTCTAGCTAGCAACAGTTGGCAGGCACCAACAGTGCACAGAGGAGGATTTCGTCTTCTCACTAACTACGCCACCCCCAAGCTCCAAATTCTTCAATCAGGCACTCAACCTTTCTCTTTCTCTTTCCCTTTATTTGTTCAGCACTAGCATCTTTCTGCTTGACTTTGATAGAGTTTTTTTATTCTTGTTGAATGAAGCCAATAGAAAGGAGTTAGAAGAGGAAAAAGTTAGGACCTTGATGCAGAAAATGGAGCTTCTTGGGATTAAATGTGATGATTCTTGCATACCTGGAAATTTTAGTCTTTTATGCTGTCCAAAGGTAACTCATTTCTTCATATCGCTAGGAGAATATTACCCTAAGCTCTCAAGGTGATGCGTTTTGCTTTTACTGCAAAATTTTGGCATATAGGTATTGGGTATTATTGAAAAATGAAAATTCATTAGTAATTGATCCCATATTGAAGTGTTTTTGAGTATTTGTTTGATGCATTCTACTTTTTTGGTGATGTAGTGCAAAGGTTGGCAATCAATGGCGAGGAGTTTGTCTCTGCATATCATCCAAGATGCGTAAGCTGTTTGTGCTAGTGTTTCTCCTGCAGGCTGCAGTTTCATTTAGTTATTTTTTCTTTTGGTTGATTATTGGACCATTTTTGAAGTTTGTGATGGGATGTCTGTAGGGATTTTGCAATGTGGCGGTGTTATCATACTTCCTGTGGATGGGCTGGACAGGTAATGCAATGCATGTGTTTATTATGATCCGTTTAGGCTTTAGAAAAATCAGAAAATTAATAAACCTCAGGCCATCTGTAACTTTTTGGTTATAGGCCTTTGCTGATAGCAGGATGACAAATGAAGGAATGAACAAAATTTTCAAAGTCAGGCCCTCTTGGCAAACAACAATTGAGGGTATAGTAATAGAACCACTGGGTGAGAAGGTATTGAGATTGCCTTTGTTTTTTTCCTTTCACTTGGATTATTATAGGTAGTAGATTAATTGAACTAGTTGCATCCTTTTTTATTCTTTTAAATATTTTCATGCTTACAGTTAAGTCAAAATGTCCTCAGGATGCATTTATTAGTGATCTGCTTAAAAGGTTGCGAGTGCGACAATCTGATTGGCCATGCCTGTACTTGTTGGTAGATGGCTGGAATGCATTTAAGTGAAAACTTAACATTTGTTGCATTGCCACATATCCTGCTTAGCAAAATGAAGTTTGGGAATAGCCATTGTTAAAAAAATGAATTGCCAAAATTAAGATACAGAAAATCACAACTGCTCACCCTATTCCTTTTAAATTTTTTTTTAATGAATTCTTAAGTAAACTGCTGCAATATTATTGATGTTGACAATACTTTGTTTTCTTTTTCAGCTAATTGCATACTTTGCTGATAGAATGATATCTGAAGAAACCCTCCGGAGAAATTCTGTTATGCAGATAGCTGGTGATCAGGTCGTGCACCATTTTATTGCGTAAAATGTACTTTAGCATGCAACTATTAGGTAAATCTCTGTCATAAATCATGATGGATGCTTGACTTATCTGTATCTGGAAGTTGCAAGGCGAAGCAAAAGGTGAATATAGATGGCTCTTTGGAGTTAATGCGATGTGCAGATGTGAAATTACCCTAAATTATGGTCTGATGCTGGGCAATTATATTCTTAGATATTGCTCATTAAATTCTGTTAGGACTACAAAAATTTTACATCATTCATTTAAGGGAATGGGTGGGAGAACTATGACATGTCTCTCAATCAAATTCTGGTAGTCAGGTTGGCCATCTAGTTTTTTTTTTTGTTATCAGCAGTTTGCATTTGCTGGATTGGATTTCCTTTTGATTTGAATTTAGTGATTCTTTCTATTCTCTCTGTAGTGTGGGCCAATGGTCTTGTCTGCTGCCCCAACTTTATACATTTACACTATTTCATCATTGAACACTCAAATCTCAAATTGAAAAGTACTTTGACATGTGGATCTAAATCAAAAATAATTAAGTAGGTTTTTAATTTAAAGCAGTCATATTTTGACCTCCCCGTGTTCTTTTTAATCTTTCATATCTTTTTGGTAAACCTCATTATATTTCGGAAATCCTAAAATGTATGTTGGGTTAAGCAAGATTTAGATTGAAGTCAGCTTCTGGCCTCATTGTTCTTTTACCACCTGAAGCTGAAAATATATGATTGAGTAGAAAAACGAGATTATACATCTATCATCCTACTTCTTTGCCTAATTGCTGTCTGAAAGAGAAATGTATTTCTCTGAAATATTTAGATGATTATGATAAGGGAAGACAAAGCAAGTTTCTATTTAGCCATGCAACAACAACAAGTACACGTACTATGATGTAATGTTGGAGTAATCCATCATCTTTTCAATCAAGTTATCAATTCTAGAATCCTTTAATTTGTGGGAAATTGGAAATAATAATTATCTATTTCCATATGGAACCACATTTCTGTTAGGTAAAAAAAAATCTCTACTGATGGCTTAGTTGTTTGGGCATGTGATAAGCTTGAAGATATAACTCAAACCTATGAATGATACTGCTGATAATTTCAGAAAATTAAAGAATGAAGACATTCCTGCTTTGCGAATTGTGGGACTAATTGGGTTGCATCTCTTTCTGTAGTATGTAAAAGAGATTTCCCAACTTAGTGCCATAGAAAATCAAAGTAGCATTTTTATAAGCAATTATAGCAAGGAACAAGTAACCTGGGAACTTTTGGGCTAAGCCAGTTGCTTGCATTTTTCTGTATATTTTTTTTGTTTAATGTTAGCATCTGTTTGCCCCCATTCAGACCATTATCTTTCATATTTTATGCTTCTGGGTTTAGGCGGATGCTTAAGTAATTGCTTGAATTTTCTGGACTGAATCATTTCTCAATATAGCATATTCTACTTTTTTCTCCAAAGCTGATGAAAAAGTGATTGTTCATAGGTTACATATTGTTTGAGCTGGTTTGAATTATTTGGGCGTATATTATTTGAATTGTGCATTTAAATTTGCATTCTCAATCAAATTCTTGTACACAAATATATCTACTCCTTGCAGCACAGCTCTTTTACAAATTTGTTTCACTTTCATCTTAATGATTTGTCTGAATCACTTAAACACTAGGATTCTGATTCTAGCTACTACTGGTTACAGGTTGCCATTGCTTTTACATATAGAAAAAATGGAGTGCTTGTCGGTTGCAAGTACCGGACCATTGAGAAAAAATTTTGGCAGGTAATTGTTTTATCCCTACGCTAGCATTTTAATCTGACATGTGATGATAGTGCTGTGACAAGACCCAAGGTTTTTTTTTTTTTTTTTTTCAAATTTAAAAAGAGGAAAGGGATGAAAGGCCAAATTACATGAAATGTTAACATAATTCATTCACTGATTCACAGGAAAATGCTACAGAGAAACGTGTTTAAATGTTGACCTGCACAGCTCTGAAATTGATCTTTACACAAGATAGGACTGTTCCTAACAACCCCACTGCTGTGCTATACTTGATTCAAAATATAGTATCAGGATAAAAAAATAACGTAAACAATCAAGTCAAACCCCATTCCCAACACCTGGTGGGGATAGTTCCTTAAAACCTTCTATCTGGGGCAAAAAAACTGAGTACATATGTCAAAAAAAATTTCAAACTCTATGAACGAGATTCAAACAGGAAATAGTTCAAGTTGATGGGTTTCTGGTTCATGAGCATCAATTCTGTTCTGTATTCCTGTTTGTGGTGGACTAATTTTAGGTTTGACTGAATTAGACAGTCAAATTTCATTATCTTGCCTTAATGTCTTAGAAATCGGAATGAACTTATTCTAACTCGAATCATATTTTCTTCTATTCAATTTCAGGATAAGGGCACAGAGAAATGGTTGTATGGACTGGATGACATAAATGAAGCCACTGAAATTATTATTGTAAATGCTGCCATCTTTTTTGCAATTTTAACCATTTATTTAATCTCCCACTCGCCCCACCCCCCTCCCCCGCCTCCCAGTTAGTATTTATCGCTTTTATGCTGTCAAAGGTTGAAGGGGAAATAGATAAACTTTCATTGGAGGAAGCTGGCTTCTTTAATTGTGTAAGCGTTCCTAGCGGTGCACCACAAATCGTGTCTGAAAAAGAGTTACCATCATTAGAAAAGGTATGAACCGAGACTTCTTTCTAGAGCATTATTTGTTATAGAATTTTATTAAATTATATATATATATATACAATGCACATGCAGATACAAATCTGTGTGTGTATAAGACTTGAAGTCTTTCTTACTGTTTGAGGTGCATTGAGTTACCTTGCTTTTAATATCAAGTATATGCACTTAGAAAAGTATCTTACAGGTTTCTATTTAATACAGCATGAAAATTTACTTTTACACACCTTCGGGTCCTAGAAAATGATAAATGTAATATCCAATTTTCTTACTAATTTCCAGTTTCTCTTTTCATCGGTGTGTGGATATGTAAAGTTAGGATAAAGCATATCAGTATCTGTGGAACTGCAAACAGTACTTGGATAAGGTGACCACTTTTTGGGCTGTACTTGAGTTGGCAATTTAGGGCTCCTTTGAGCTTTTTTCATTTCATAACTCTTTGCTTTATTATCACCTTTCAGGTTTCTCGCATTACTCTGGCAACTGATGGTGATGCTTCTGGGCAAGCCCTGGCTGAAGAATTAGCACGCCGGCTGGGAAAAGGAAGGTACAAGCACCTCATGGTTAAGAGTTTTAAATTATGTTTGATAAGTTCTGATGCTTGTAGCAGAAACTTGGACCTATTAAGAGTTTTAAATTATCTTTTTCACTCATGCTTCTATATCAAGACATCTAGGAACAACAGGAGTTTGTTTCGATCATCAAATTAGATGACTGAATTATTCCATGCCAACCCAAAATTCAGATATATAGTATCTTTAGTACGAGGCTAGCACTCTCTTTCTTAGTGCTTTAGTTTCAGAGGCCAAAATGCATATTTCATTTTCTACTCCAATGTATATGATCTCAAAATACTTTTATTTACTGTTATGTCCTTTTTATCAATTGTTTGCTTCAGATGTTGGCTTGCACAGTGGCCAAAGAAAGATCACTCCAGTTGCTTCAAAGATGCAAATGAGGTTAGTTTCTTGTCTTTTTACATTTAGCTAATGAGTTGCAACCATTTGAAAATCAGCCAAGGATGTTACCTAATATCACACAAATGGCAGTAAGCAATATGAAGTCCTAATAAATTTTATTTTCTTATCTTCAATTTCCAATTGTGAAAGAAAAAAATTCGTTCTGTCAGTACTGATGGAGCTCAAACCCCCATCTTCCCTAGGAGAACCACTGACTCCAATTATCATCCAATCCATACTAGATCTGACCAATTGCCCATCTTGTCTCCTCTAGCCCATCTTTGTCACGGTAGTCTTTCAGTGGCATGTTTCCATCCTTTTACCCATTATTTAGAAAAAGTGACCCACCGGATCACAAATCTTTTAGATAAACCATAATTTTTTTCGGTGTTTCAGTATACGGTTAAGGGATATAAAGTCCTAATACATTTTATTTTCTAATCTTTGGCATATAAATTAATTCAAGTGAAATGAATTTTAGTCTGTATGCTTATTCTTGATTTGGTTTATGGTCACAGGTCCTGAAGTGTTTAGGACCAACTGCTCTGAGGGAAGTGATTGAAGCAGCAAAACTATATCATGTACGCTCTCTGGATAAGGCGATGTAAAGCCATGTGGACTTAGCTATGAACAGATCGTGGAATAGAAATTAAGAATTCATATGACTGATCCTAATTAAGTTTTCTTCCAAACATTGAGTTTATTATTCAATAAATTTCTCGCAATCTCAAATTTAATTTTTGAAACTTGATATAACAATTTGCGCTTCTAAGCTAATAATATTTTGATTCACCGTAATATTAATGTTTTCACCATAAACATAGCTCAAATTCTTGCATTTAAAATATTTAAATTCATGGTTCCTAAAAATAAAATTATAACCATGGAAGAAGTAAATTTATGACATCAAGTGTCAACATAAATTTAAATTAATTTGCGCAATTTACTCATTGAATTCGTCTTGTTAAGTTAATTATTATATGCTATCTCTGTTTTATAATATTTATCACATTTGAGAAAATAGATTGTTTTAAAATATTTATCACATTTATAGATTTAAAGAGCAATAAATATTTTTTTTTTAAGTTTACTCAGTGACTAATAATTACTATCTTAATTTAATGATTTTGTTAGAGAATTAATATTAAATTAAGGATAATATAGTCAATTTATCTAATAATTTATTGTAATTCAAACAAATTTAATAATTTTCTTAAGAAGTATGATATTTCAAATGTGACAAATATTATGGAATGAAGATAGTACTATCTTGATTTTATAATCATTGTCACATTTGAAATTTTACGCCTTTTAAGAAAATCATTAAATTTGTCTATGTTACAATAAATTATTGAGTAAAATGAACATATTATTTTTAATTTAATTCTAATTTTCTAAAAAAAGTCATTAAATTGAAGTAATGATTATTTATCATGTAAAGGGTAATCACAAGAAAAAAAATATTATTCCTTAAAATCATAAATATGATAAATATTTCAAACTAAATTATTTTCTTAAATATAAAAAGTATTATGAAATGAAGGTATTAATACTACGTCTGCCCTATTTATATAAAGAGAGTCTTTTGTGGAATTTTTTTTCTAATTTGCCCTTAAAAAGACCATTAAATGGTCCTTAAATTTTAATAAGTGGTTCTTAAATTTCAATAATAAAATGATAAATAATAAGAGAAAGAATCAATTATTTAAATGATAAATTTTATTTGCTTAAATTTAAAAAAAAATGTGAGCTCTACTAATCAATATATTCATTAATTCTTAATTTATAATTAACACATTTTTAATATATGTACATTATCATGTAAAAATGTCTATGTTTTTACTATAGGTGTGGATTAACTATTGTATTTTTTGTGTTTGCAATACTTTTAGTTATCTATAAGGTAAAATTGTTTATAAGAATCAAATTATAAATTTACATAGCTATAAGTAATATAAATGAGCAAAATAATTTTGATTTAAGCACTGTCGTTTTGAGGAAACTTTCCCTTTTCGTTTTAAATTTATTAAAGTTACGAATAAATTTTACTATGTGTATACACTCAATTATTAAGCTCAAAGTTCACATTTTCTTAATGCACAATTCAGTCAATTTTGAAACATTAAATGTCTAACTATAATAATATCTGTAACTTTCTTAAAATGTTTTTAAAGTCAATGTTTAATCTATAAACTAAAATAAAGACATATTAAATTTTTTACTCTACATTAATTTCAAAGATTTTACAAATTTTTCCTATATAAATAAAATGTCGAAAAAAGAAAATTTTTTCATATAAATAAAATTAGAGGGTAATTTTCAAATAAATTAAGAATTAAATATCAATATAAGCATACAAAATAAATTAATTTAATAAGTTATATTATAAATTAGACTTTAAAAATATAATAATATGTAATAAGTCTTAGGATTATTACTAGTTGAATGAATATGTAGTTGATATTAATCAAATATTTAATTCTACAAAAATATCCAATGCATTATTAATATCCTCAATTAATATTTTTTAATAAATGATATTTAAAAAATTCAATTTATTATTAATATCCAATGCATTTTAATTTATTCCACTTTTCTCAGTCTCTTTTACAACCATTCCTCCATTATCGTCTTTTTCTTCATCCTCTTGTAATTCTCTAATTTACATACACGTCTCAAATTGATAAATACTTTTCAGAAATATTTTTTTTTTATTGTTATTTATGTATATGAATAATGCTACTTAGCACAGTTTGTGCTATCTCAAGAAGGGCTTTTTTGAATTTTACTAATTATATTTAATTTTTTTTAGTTTTCAATTGATTGAATGCTCACAAAGGTAATGCACTTCATGGATGAAAACTTAAGCATAACAAATGGTAGTTTGCGAGAAGCAAAGCATAGTTCGTGCAGTGTTCTCCTTCAGGACTGGCCAACCTGCAATATTATTGAAATTAAACAAATGGCAGTAAATTTTCCAGAAACACCCATTAGGAACCTCTTACAATCTGAAAATGCAAGAATAAGGACATAATTAGACTGTTTAGCCTTTGATAAATCACTCTAACCTGATGATCACTTAGAAGTGACAGGGGAATAATATCCAGTTTCTTGAGGGCACATAATATTTCACCAAAATGGCTTTCTTAGAAGAAGTGCTATTTCTCAGAGTTCAACCTTCTCGCTCATGGCATTTGCATATAGAATTTTCTATCCAAAGCTCGTCCACCACTGAAGAGAGGTAAAGGAAAAGAAATAAAAGGCTGAATGGATTCACAAGGAAAATGCAATTACTAACGTATTAAACATTGCAAGAGATGAAAAAAATTAGAAGAACTGGAACTATAAGAAGCTGCAGGAGCATTGGGCATTAATAAACAAACTTTCACTTGATATTTAATTTTTCTCAAGAAGAAGACAATGAAGCATGAATGTTCTAGGTTATAGGACTTTCTTGAAATAATTCCCACGAAACAATTTATGCTATGAAAAAAACTTATGCATTAAAATATTAGGGAAATGCTGATTTTTACCTTTTCTCTCTTGAGAAAAGAAACAAAATCATCATCCGTAAGGTGCCCAATACAGCACTGAACCCAGATAACATCATGTCTTCCAGCTTCTGGGGTGAATTCCCGAAAGCAAATGCAAGTGAACTTCAAAGAAAGCCAAAAAGTAGCTCGCTATAAGTACATAATGAAGAAACGGATAATTGAAGCAATAATTCTACTCGGTTACTAAAATATATGTGAATTGCAGAAGTATCACAAAGGCAGGACATTAAAAAAAATTTATTCCACTTGCATTGAAAAAACAAATTACAAAAATTAATTGAAAACTTCGATATAAGATTACATAAAGATCACCCCTAGCCACAGTCTGCGCGGTTGGCCTACAATATTAGACTCTTAATTGCTGGTTGGAAATGGAATTTAAGCCTTCAACTCAAATTCTACATTTTAGGGGAACCAATAGATTCAAAACTAATCACTTAAACCAAATATATAACTAGAAGACCTGTACAACAATTGACATGAGAAAATAAAAGCGCTCCACTTCAGCAAATATCCAAATGTTTAAAGGCTCTGGATCTATGACTGGACTATGTCATTGGAGTGCAACCCTTTCAAATATTCTCCTTGCTTATCCTCCGCAAACACAACATATTTAACATGATGATAAAGGTTCAAGTCTTCATATTACAAAAGTACACTTTACATGACAACACAAGAGACTTTCGAAATCGTTTAAAGACTCCAATGGATAAGAAATCATCAATAGTTCCTGGCTATAAGAGGACCCAGTTCTTAAATGTATCTTCCATAGTTACCTTGTCCTTTACTACTGGTATTAGATGAGCAGCAGCAAAGCCAGAGTATAAATTTAAGGGGGGCAAACTCTTAACTAACAAAGTCAAGGGAGGCAATGGCTAAAGCAATCGATCAAAATCTGTAGCTGCATTTGTCATTTCCTTTTCCTTTTTTAAAGAGAGAAAGAGAGAGAGAGAGAGAGAGAAGGAGGGCAATAGCTCCCCTTTTTTTCTATGTAGCTTTGCCAGTGTAGAGCCAGCTTGCAATGTGACAGTAACACTTCTAATCAATGTACAAATCTACAAAAGGGAAACATTGGGAAAAATTGAATCTGACTAGAGTAGAGACAGCCACCCTTGTTCTCCTTATTCTTCTTCCTTCTCCCTTTTCGGGTTTGAAAGTTTGTTCTATTCTTGTTTGCTATCATCATACTGTTCAGACCTGATGGGTGATTTTGAATGAGAAGAAATCGAATTTTCTATATCCAGAAGTGAGATTTGGATTTAACTTAATTAATTCCAGTTCTTCTATAAAAGGAATACAGACTCCCCAGGTGTCAATTGTTCTTGATTCCCATCATTATATTCCAAACTGCTAAAATGTATATTGGGTTAAGCAAGATTTAGATTGAAGGCTGCTTCAGGCCTCATTGTTCTTTTACCACCTGAAGCTGAAAACATATTATTTAGTTGAAAAACAACCAGATTATTCGTCTATCATCCTACTTCTTTGTCTAATCGCTGTCCGAAAGTGAAATGTATTTCTCTTAAATATTTAGATGAGTATGGCAAGGGAAGACAAAGCAAGTTTCCATTTAGCCATGCAACAACAAGAAGTAAACGCACTATGATGTAATGTTGGAGTAATCCATCATCGTTTTAATTAAGTTATCAATTCTAGAATCCTTTAACTTGTGGAAAATCGGAAATAATAATTATATTTCCTTATGGAACCACATTTCTGTTAGTTAAAAAAAAAAACTCTACTGATGGCTTAGCATCTGTTTTTCCGGATATTTTTTTGTTTAATCTTAGCATCTGTTTGCCCCCATTTGGACCGTTCTCTTTTATTTTATGCTTCTGCGTTTAGGTGGATGCTTAAGTAATTGCTTGAATTTTCTGGACTGAATCATTTCTCAATATAGCATATTCTACTTTCTTCTCCAATGCTGATGAAAAAGTGCTTGTTCATAGCTTACATATTGTTTGAGCTGGTTCAATTATTTGGGCTTATATTATTTGAATTGTGCATTTACGTTTGAATTCTCAATCAAATCCTTGTACACAAATATATCTACTCCTTGCAACACTGCTCTTTTACAATGATGTTTCACTTTCATCTTAATGATTTGTCTGAATCACTTAAACACTAGGATTCTGATTCTAGCTACTACTGGTTACAGGGTGCCATTGCTTTTACATATAGAAAAAATGCTGTGCTTGTCGGTTGCAAGTACCGGACCATTGATAAAAAATTATTGACGTATGATGTACGTGTAGCAAGGACAAAGGAGTAAGTAACCGCAATGCATGTAGTAATTAACTCCAAAAGGAAACAGTTTTTAGAATGAGTAGGAAACCCTAGCCCAAAAAACATATTTCTTTTGGTGTCCAATTAATTCGGAGAGTTTGTTACTCTTTTACGTGCTGCCCAATCAATCATCACCCTCAAATCTCTCCCTGAAAATCCTAACTACCCACTTCTCCACCTCTTTCTCTCTCTCTCTCTCTCTCATATTAACATTTAGCAGTCATTTTTTAGAACATGTGTAGGTCAGTTTTGATAAAGTTTGTTATATACTGACCTTAAGTCTACTGTTCTTCAACAAACAACTTGGACAGTGAATCTTTCTTCTCTTTACAGGTACCTTTCTTTGTCTCATGATTCTTGATTTTGTCTTGGACTTTTTTAAAAGATTTTATTTGCTAGTTGTCTTCTATTTTTTTATTTTAAAGCTTTATTTCTTAGCGACTTTAGCTTTATTAGAGTATATTTTTAGGACCATTTGAGCTTACAATTTCTAAATTATAGTCTAATTTTAATTTCTTTTTCCAGTTTTCATTTCAGATTCCATACATGGCTTTGAGTTTTTATTCAGAGTTTGGGTCGTTTTACCCACAAACCCAACAACCAATTGCAATGGATCATCAGCTTTTTGCTTGCCACGACAGTAATTTCACATTTTCTGATACTTCCTCGATCAGCAGTTTATATGAATCTGATGATCATAACAATGAGCTCCTTTACTCATCAGATAGCTGCACCAATCTTCTTCCTTACCTCTTTTCACCTTCAGATTCTGTAATTTCCCTCTCACCTGACATTGTTCCTCTTCGAGAATTTCAAGATTCCTATCACCTATCGTACTACCCAAAACGACAATTTGAAGATTCCTACCACCAGTTGTACGACCCAAAACGACAGAAGAGCTTAGACCATTTCCATTCAACTCTCTCACCTAGTTTCTATGATGGGTATGTCTCAAATCCCGATTTGGCAGTAGTACTACCGGAGTTCTCGCTGGAAATTCCAATAGCTTCATTAGAACTGCCAAAATTTGAGGTTCCAGCTTCTGCAACTTTTAATGTAGGTAGGAGCGATACTGATGAGAGTAAAGTGAAGAAACCGAGCGTGTCTGCACAGAGCATTGCAGCGCGCGAGAGGAGAAGGAAGATAACAGAGAAGACTCAAGAGCTTGGAAAGTTGATTCCAGGAGGGAATAAAATGAATACTGCTGAAATGCTTCAATCTGCTTTTAAGTATGTCAAGTTCTTGCAAGCTCAAGTCAAAGTCCTTCAA
>CANUEP010271901.1:0-140036 GCA_947857235.1 Jatropha podagrica
CCCCCCCCCCCCCCCCCCCCCCCGTCTCCCTAAAGCATTCTATTTGGACAGATTTAAATTGTTGCTTGTAAGTTGTAATGCTGTGATACACTAAACTGCTTTAGACTGTATCTTCTTTGATGAATCTTCCCTCTGTTAGTTCTTATGATATTCAATGTTTATGCAGATATTCTGGTTCCTTTGGACAACTACATATCAAGAGGAACTGAACATTTCCTCGCATGCAAAGATCCAGATTACCAACAGAGCCTTTGGACTATGATTTCATCTGTGAGTTATTTTTGAATCATCGAGAATATTCCTTTGGTCCTTTGGTACTTGTTTGCGTGGCTCTGCGAAAAAATAACAGTCTTGATTGTTTTTTGTTAATGGGTTATATTCCAATCTTATTTCCTCCAGCTAATCTGGTCCGCGTATTTTACTCTTCTTTCCACAGATCATGGCAGATAGAAATTTGGAGGACAATGATATTGAGCCAGCACCAAAGCTGATTGAGGTGGTTTTCCAGAACTGTAAAGGCCAGGTGGATCACTGGGTTGAGCCATATCTAAGAATCACTGTTGAGCGGTTGCAAAGAGCAGAGAAATCATATTTGAAATGCCTTCTCATTCAAGTGGTAGGGATGATGAATAGTTACCATGTTACTTCAAGATGCTCATTCTATTATCGTTTTCAGCACATTTCAAGTGCAAAAATTCTTATATCCTGCTCCATCTATACATGTTAATACATACCTAACCACCCTGAATTTTGCACATCTCTGAAGAGTACTCTTACTCCTTTGTTTTCAAGATTGTTCAAATGGATATTTGCCAGTGCCTTAAAAATTCTTTATCAAACTTATCATTGAATTTGTTAACTTGCTCAAATAATTGACTAAGCAGAATAAGGCTGAATCCAGAGACATTTCCCTAAATTCAAGCAGTTAAATATTCTTTTTTTATCAGATTTATTTAATGCATTTATAAAGTAGGTGTAGCTGCAAATTCTTCTTGGTCTTGTATTTGATGTCCTGTCGAAATGTTGGGAACTTGATTGTTAAGGATGCCATTTGTCATGTAAGATTTGGTTAAAATTCAGATTTTTTTCTCTTTAAGTTGGCTTTTAGCCTCACATTTCCTATGGTTAGGTTACAGAAGGATCTCGTGTGCCTTCCTACAAGTACTAGTTAAGTGGGACAGCAGGGAAGCCATTTACTCTTGATTATATGAGCTTCTTTATAATAATTCAATTTCCTAGTTATGTTTGACAAATTTAATGAGAGAGTATCCAGATACACTTTTCCTTTGTATTCCGGTACATAAATATCTTAGCAGATAGAATAATTTTGGGCAAAGTTATGAAGGAGGATGTAGCAGTATTAGATATTTCTATAACTCTAGGGCCTAACCTGAGTAGAATAGAGCATAATTTCGGACTGATGGTGAGTTGAGTTATGGCTACATTGTGTCTGTCTGGTTACATTTGCAATTTGTATGAGCAAGCTAATCCATTATAAATGAATTGTGAATACATTGATTCTGTTTGCGTGTCTGCTTACTCATGCATCATAATTTTTTTGTTTGTTGAAGTATTGAATTGAAATTCCTTTTAATGAAATGCATAATGTATCTTGTGCAGATTGCAGATGCCCTTTACTACAATGCAGCTTTGACACTAAGTATATTGCAAAAACTTGGTGTTGCTACTGAGATCTTTAACCTTTGGTTCCAGATGTTGCAACAAGTGAAAAAGAGTGGTGCACGGGCTAATTTTAAAAGGTAATCTGTTGTGTGCTTCATTTTTCTGTCTCTGGGCTTTAGGTATGTGGTGAATTGGCGGGTTGGGTTATTAAGTTTAATGCAATTTTTAAGTTGTACTACTCTTATGTTGGTTTGGGTGGCTCATCTAAGTAATGTCTGGCACAGGGAGCATGACAAAAAAGTTTGTTGCTTGGGTTTGACATCACTACTTGTGCTTCCTGCGAATCAATTACCAGGAGAAGCCTTGGGGCGTGTCTTCAGGACCACTCTTGATCTCCTGGTTGCATACAAGGAACAAGTTGCAGGTCTGTCTCTCTTGTTCTCCCCTCTTTCCTTCCAGCCCCTAACAGCTTTAGTATTTCTTTATTGTAAATTCATTGCAATATTATTGTTCTCATGGGTATTGTGTGAGTGGATAGAAGCTGCAAAGGAGGAAGAAGTTGAAGATGATGATGATATGGATGGTTTTCAAACTGATGATGAATATGATGATGGGTCTGACAAGGACATGGGAGTTGATGCTGAGGATGGGGATGAAGCTGACAGCATTAAACTTCAAAAGCTAGCTGCACAGGTTTGTACATGTCCTTGAATCTCTGATTATTGGACGTCCCTCATTTTTTTTATTTTTATAGTTTTATTGAACCTCATTTTCTTGAACATGCGGGCAGTGCATGTCCTTGATTTCAGCTTGGTGTTAGGAGTGATTTCACTAATGTAGTTATGATACTCAGTTTCAACTTATGTATCAAATTGCTCTCTGATCCAATAACAAATGTCTGTTTTGCATTTTTGTGCATGTGCAAAAATATATTTATCTTGGGAAGCTTTCCATTTTCATTCATCCATGGACATATTTTGTTTTCATTCTGTAACTTTGTTCACATTGTCTTCATCAATGAAAGAAAGGTTTTTATTCCTAATTATGTACTGTGAACATGTTTCGAAGAGGATTATCCTAATAGAACGCTTGTATTTAAAGGTGAGACTTAAAATTTGAGAGTTCAAAGGTCAACTTCTGAAATCCAGCATTTGGTGGAGTATTGTCTGATAACTGCTTTTTAGCTTCAAAAGATTGTACTTGGTGGATATATGACTAGCCAATCACTATATTGAGAAAAACCGTGATCCTTAATTACAAAAAGGATGTGCCAAACCAAGTTAATTTAAGTGGCTTTACTACCTGTGACTTCCCAGTAGCATTTATTCATGTTTGCTTTGGGTCTTTAAAAAAGGTAGAACGAAAAAAAAGGAATGTTGCCGTGTTTCCTTGATCAGCTACTGTAGCTCTGCTATTGCTATATTTTCGCATCATAAATTCATCATCATTCATTTTAAGCCGGTATCGGACTCTAACTGTTCTATTTTCTGATGCCATTTGAGAGTTCATGTTATGATTTCAGTGGTTTGGCATGGAATACTTATTGAGTTTGGTTTTCAAATCGAAGTGCTTTTTAGAGCTTGCCTTGCACAGTGATGAGCTAGTTGATGCATCTGTGTTTTAACCCTCATTACATCAACTTTTAACCATCTTAAACTGTGGCGCTCTGGTGGGGATGTTGTAAGCTTACTGCTAATATCTTCCCGCTAAATCCGGCTAGCCGTTACCTAGCTCCCCGGCGCTCAAATGTTTCCTTGGTCACTTATGTCATTTTATTACTTAAACCTTGGCTTAATCACTCGTGTTTCTCTTGATCATTCATTGGAATATTCATCTCAGGCAAAGGCTTTCCGACCACATGATGAGGACGATGATGATTCAGATGATGACTACAGTGACGACGAAGAGTTGCAATCACCAATTGATGATGTTGATCCTTTCATTTTCTTTGTGGACACCATCAATGGTTAGAGAACCTTTTTCTCTTTTGTTTATTGGGTAGAAATCCAATTATTTTGATCCCTATCTGACATACTAATTTGTTAATTTTGAATATAGTCCTGCAAGCAGCAGATCAATCGAGGTTCCAGAATCTTGTACAGACACTGGACTTTCAGCACCAAGCAATTGCAAGTGGTGTTGCCCAGCATGCTGAACAAAGAAGAGCAGAAATCGAAAAGGAACGAATGGAAAAAGCATCGGCTGCTGCTGCATCATAAACTTAAGCCTTGTATACAATGCGGCTCAAGTTTGTATTGGTTTCTGGTTAATCGCATATTCCTTTCATCTAGGGGAATATTCTACAAGGATGAGAGAGTCATTGCCAGTCTATTTCAAGCATTTGGTTGGTTCAATGGTCATGGAGATCATCAGTCGGCCCTGAACCACTTTCAGGTTCAGATTATCAGTGCATTGCATGCCTGAGTTCCCATTTGCCTAGTGTGGTTTCCTGGGGGGGAAGGGGTATTCTTTGTTTGGTGAGTGTCCAATTCTATATCAGAATAGGCCCACCTCATGGTATTTGTATTGCCATTTTCTTTTCTTTTTTTTTTTTTTTTTTTTCAACTTATTTTTTATACTTTTAAAATTATTTTGTGGGGATCTGGTGCTGTATTAGTTGCCATGTGTTGCCTCTTGGTGGATATTGGCATTTGATCCCTTAGGACATCCTTTTTTGTGTCTGGAGGTTTTCCGGCGCATAGTCAAGTTGATATGGATAGAAATCGTTAGGGGTGTTGATGGCTGTAATGATAATTTTTGGTGAAGAGGTAGCAAATATTCTTTTCTTTTTTTCTCTAATCTATCTTTATAAAATTTTGTAATGAGTATAGTCTACGAATGCTATACAATATTCGTTTTGGATCTTTTAAGGTTAGCAATGGTGGAAGATTGTAAACAGTTGAATATTCTTAATATAATGGGGCTTAACGAAGAGGGAGAAAATTGGTTTGTACGTGAGGGCTTTTGCTTCTGATTCTCTCTCTCTCTCTTTTTTTTCTTGGACTTACTCTTATGCATTTATGCATACTGAAACAATATTAGGGCCTTTGTTCTGTATTCTTGATTCTTGAAAGTAGTTTTAAAATTTTTTGTTATGTTAAAAAAACGAGTTTGATAAACAAAATAACGAAAATTTCACATAAATAAATTTTACCATGGCGGGTAAAAGATATGAATTTTATATTAATAAACATTATTATATAGCTTTTATAATTAAAATATAATATAAAAATAAATTAACTTTATAAAAAAGGCTATAGAAAGAACTTAATTGATTCCAGAACCGGACCTGCACAGCCCCAGTGGCCACCTGTCTATCACTTTTATGATGTTTTGATTCACTTTTATGATATTTTGAGTCGTCCCTCCACTCCCCAAGCTAAAATATATATTTTCTTAAAGATAAGTTATTATCTAAAATTAATTTTTAAAAAAAAAAAAAGATAATAAGCTATGCATAATAAATTTTAAAATTTTTATTCCTCATCAATTCTCTTCCTATTTTCTGTTTCTCCCATTACTTATGCTATGCCAATCTCATTCCATTTCATGGAGGGAATGATTTGAAATTAGCATTCTCCAATGTGTCAATGAAAAGAAATTTAAAAAGTAAAGCTGAGTTGGAAAATGGAAAGAGATGAGAGGACCCAAATAAAGTAGGACAAATTAATATTATTACACATTAAAAAAAGAAGCATAAAAGTCAATGTGGATGGCTTTTGTTTTATTGATACTTTATTCTGCTTGGAAAAGAATCTTCTTTTAACTCAAAATCATTAAGACAATGAATGAATGAATAGATTGAGAAAATTTGGATACTGACCTGATTGATATGACAATTTTAATTTTAATAATGAAGTATTTTATTTTATATTCTATTTAAATTCGATTCAAAATTTAATAATTTTAAATAATTCTATAAAATATAAATATGTATTCGTTAATCAATTTAGATCCTATAAATTTCAATTCTGTTTAAAATTATAATTTATAAAAATATTGATTAACTGCTTTCTGTTATTAGTTGAAGATTAGCAATAGCCTTTTTTTTTGGAGTAATGCTTCATTAGATGAAAGGCCCACATGGGATGAACCAATAAAAAGGAAAAAGCAAAAAAAAAGAAAAAAAGAGTTCACTATAAATTAGCATAGAGTTAATAATTAAATTTCCCAAAAATAGGATATTTTGCAATCCAATAAGTCTATGTTTCAATCAATTTCCTAATAAAAAGAAGTTTAGCCCACATGACCTCCTTCAGTATGATAATGTTCCAACATCACAAAAGAAAGATTATGACCATTGGATGTGGAATCCACCTTACGTAAATGTTTATTTGCCAGCCTGCAAAGCCTCTAATAATTAACACAAATGCAAGTGCAGAATCTCTTTAAACAAATAATAATTATATAAATCTACAATAAAGTTTCATGTGGTTCTCATTATTTCAATTTAAAAATTATTTTGAATTGACGAATATGTCCTTCCAAGTTATTTGGGTTTGAATTGACCTAGTCAATTTGTCTTACCTCAACCAATTGTCCCACATCCACGGAGCTGTATTTATTTTTTATTTTAATTAATTAATTTATCTTTGTTACTATTACTATCTCTATTTTATATTAATTATCCCATT
The DNA here is from genome assembly GCA_947857235.1 of Jatropha podagrica. Taxonomy (NCBI): domain Eukaryota; kingdom Viridiplantae; phylum Streptophyta; class Magnoliopsida; order Malpighiales; family Euphorbiaceae; genus Jatropha; species Jatropha podagrica. Next base: position 6,258 of record CANUEP010271901.1, read on the forward strand.
TGGCACTTCTTAAGAAAATCATTAAATTTGTCTAAATTAATAGATAAATTGACTATATTACCCTTCATTTAATACTCATTCTTTAAGAAAATGATTAAATTGATCATATACAAAGGGTAAATATAAAGCAAAATATTTATACTCCGTGTTTAGAATAATTCATTTCTTCAGATGTGATAAATATTATAGAACGGACGTGGTATTATTTAACAATTGAATGTTTATTAATTAATTATTATTTTTAGAATGATTAATTATTTGTTAGGGGAAAAGGAAATGAATAGGATTTGGCCACCAAACACCAATCCAATGACTCATATCTTTGAAGTTAAATCAACACAATTTAGTTTAATCCTATCTTTCTAATTATAATTAGCTTAACAATCAAATCACATCAAATCTAATTACATGAGCTTTGGCTTTTCTTCAAAAGATGAAAATCTATTATCAATTAGTAACATCGTTTTCAATTCATTAGTTGGATAATTAATATTTGGTGCAATGGGATGGCATTCTTCTTTTTCCTTTTATATATACATATATATAATATAAAATTTTTTTAATTTTAATAATGCAATATTTATCAAAATGATGATTGATATTTCATTTCTATTATGAATAAACTGTAATAATGTCGTTGGTTTGTTCGGTAAAATTAGTTATTTTAACGGTTGTTAACTGTTTTAGTTGCATTTAACTGTTTGAGTAATTTTTTATAAATTATTAAAAATTAAAAAAATTATTTGAAATGCTGTTGTTAAATATGGCGGTTGCGCTGAAATACAATTTTATTACTATTTATTAAAAATAATATTAATTTCATTAATTATAGAAAAAATTGAAATATTTATTTCCTTCGAACTACATAAATTTGGATCGCTTGTTAAAATAACCAAATGTGTGTATAAAATTCTGTATATTATTTACTGTTATATTCATTGAATCGAACTCTCATTTCCATTTGTAATATTTAAAATTTATTATAAAATATAAATTGAGATATATTATTTTAGTCGATAGGAAATTTATTACAATTATATGTATATATATATAGTGCTTGTCTAAGTCTTAGCAATGAATTGGTCCGAGGGTTGTTAGTGACAGTTGGGTAAACGGAAGAGTCATGTCCACTTGCTTCTCAAATATTTCTACAATTGGACCCATATGCTCAAACTAACTTGATGTATTGGATAATTCAATTTATGACCTAATTATGATGCTGTAATTATCTATTATTAATTTGTTAATTATGCCAATTTAATTCATCTCCATCTGGGTGTTGTACCATTCAATTCTCTTAGTTATTTATTCAATTGTATTTTTCTAAAAGGACTTCTGTTTTATTTTTATTTTTTTTCGAGTATTCGTATCCCAATTATTCAACCAATCTGCATGAAAATTAGCTTTGATTAATATTTTATTTATAAATAAAATATTATTTTTAAAATTAAATATTGAAATTATAAGATATTAGTATAACTACCTGAAAAAAGAAAAGTTTGAGTGCCTCTGTCATCAAACACCAAACTTATAGTGTTTTTACAAAATTTATTTTTTTTTCTAAACCTATATAAATCACAACAAAAAAAAAAGAAAAGCGTATCCAAATTTTTTTTTCTTTTTCTATTTTTCAGTTTTTCTTTTTAACACGATGTAATTTTGCTAGAATAAGGTCTAATTATTTTAGTGATTTTTCCCAAATTTGGATTTTATTCAAAACATGGTTATAAAACAATTAGTCAATTAATTGGTTGATTAAGTAAGTCTTAAATTTGATTAATCAAAACTAGTTTTTATGTAATTGGGTTTTATACGTTTAGATAACATTAACCTATTAATCTTCCAAACTACTAAAAAACGATAGACTCAACCATTTAAGGTACCGTTATTAGGTTACTTTTTTAACAGTATAGATTCCAAAGTTTCCACTAATTGATGGTCACAAATGAAATATTCGTAAATAGTTGAATTAAGTACTCCGTTAAAGGACATTATAAGATGATATAGGAGTGTAGGTAACAAGGTAGAGAGAACACAAAAGGAAGAAGGAAACACTTTTAGGCATTGGGAGATAAGGATTTGAGGCAATGAGAAATTGGGAATTCAAGTGGGAAGGAATATGACCTTTCAACACATCATTGCCAATGGTGTTCTTGATGATTGTAACCTCACACCTAATTATGAGATAATGAGAATATTTAGAGATCAATTTGTGTGGTGGAATTTGCAATGTCACATTATTTTCAGAGACTACTTAAAATAGATGTTGATTACTACTTTCAACAAATTAAGATAAACCCACATAGCTATACCCTTCAAGCTAGCTAAGAGGTATAATAATGGAGGAAAAATAGCACTTCATTTCAACTTTCTTAACCATTTGACTTATATAGAAATTGCATTCATTTCAACTTTCAAATGGGAATCATGAATAACCTAAATTAAAAAAAAAAATTTGAATTTTTTTTCAAAATATGAGGAGGGCAGGAATTGAAAAAATTACACTAGTTTCTAATCAAAATTAAAATTTTTTAATACTTTATTATATGTATATGTAATTCATTTTCCAAACCGATAAAAATTAAAAATTAATATTAAGAATTCTACAAGGAAAAAAAAAATTTCTTTGTAATTAGATTTCAAAAATTGAATAACATATAAAAAATGAAATTGAAGAAAATGATGCCTAAACAATCACATAGCTACGTGCTTGAGGAGCAAGACATAGTTGCATTAGGGGACACCATAATATTGGAGTAGACAATTGTGATTGCTTAGTTCTGTTAATTAGTCATTCAATCCATGCATTTGGTTAAGCTATTGGTGCAGTAATTATTACAGACAGGGATAGGACACAACAATTAATGAGCTTATGACAAATAATTTTGTGTCCTTATAATAATATTTAATTCTCTTTTTGAACACAATAATACGTACAAATATATAAAAAAAAGGGTGTAATTGAAATTAAAAAATTGTAATTTTCAATCTTCTACATGCTTGAATTTGAGTTGAACACATCTCTTAAATGAATTCGATAAATAGGACCGAGTCTATCTTATTAAATTTACGAAATAAATTTAAACGATTTTTTTTTTAATCGAATTTGAAGTAGCTTATGAATGATTGGACTCATTTACAACTTTGATCAAAGGTTTTTTTTTTTTTTTTATATGTTTACCCATAACATGTTTTTATGTAATTTTCGTCGAATAATTTTCTGTATTTTGCGTTCATTTTTTTTTCTTTTGCACTTTTCTATCTCTAATATTTTCAAAATCGTAGGAATTGTAGTTTTGGATAATTATCACATTTTGGTCAGAAATTAAAAAATAAGAGAAATATTAATTCAGAGATTAATAAAAAAAAAAAAAAATTCAGATATTAATTAATTTCTAGAGAAATTAAAGGATAGAGAAGAATCATATGTTTGGATAATTATCATATATAATTCAGAGATTAAAAGAAAATAATAATAACAAGTGGCAGCATAGGAGGAGAAGTGGGCGTACTATTTTTTGGCAATGTGACCCCATGCATGGAATATGGATGCTTCTCTTTGTACTTAGCCAAAATTAATAAGTGGTTAGCTTTTCTAATCGATGAATAATCAATTTTCCTATTCATAATTACTTTTAATGTCAATTTACAAACTTCAAGTTGCATTATTCTTCCAACCATTAGTATAATATTTTTGTTAGATAATACAAAAACAGAATATCTTTGAACCTATAGATAAAAATGATGTTTAATAACAATTTTTTAAATAACTTATAACGTTTTAGTTTTCGGTAATATAGTATTTGAAATAGATTTTGACGGGTTCAAATAGCGTTTTACTAAAAGTTAAATCCTGATTTATAATTTTTAACGGTTTATGAAAAATTATTCAAAACAGCTAAACACTATTAAAATAGCTAATTTTGTTGAACAAACCCAGTATATGGCTATGTTGGTTACTGTTCAAATGGCAGCGATAGCTCTTTTTATTAGCTGTATATCATATTACATAACTTAGACCACAGGTGCAATGATAATTTAGAGACTAAATTTTGTTTTTGGGAATTTCTGAGCTTAAATTGACACCACTAATTTCAATGTGATTGATACAAAATTATTATGTCAATAGATAAAGAAAATTGTACATACGGACATGGTAAAACCTACGATGCACAAACATGTACATAGAGACATGGAAACAAAATGATACTGACAGGAGATATGATAATTCTTGAATTTATAAAAAGAGTAAATAAATAAATAAACAAAGAAGTTGCAATCAACTTTACGATATAAAATGACTTCTAAAAGAGGTTTCACCTACCGTTGAGAGCAATTTTTTTATCGAATTTTATTATCAGAAACCACCTAATTTAATTTGGGGTGTAATCACAGTTAAATCTCTTTATTATTTCTTGCAAATACTTTTAATAGGGATCACCCGAAAGCTATTTTTTTACGTGTCCAGTATATATTGCCAACTGAATCATAACCTGTAAGTGCCTTAAAAAGTAGCTTCAATACAACCACAGTCAATATATATATATATATATATATATATATATATATATATATATATATACACTAATTCTAACTAATTAATCATCCCCAGCCTGCAATTGCATTTAGTTACATCTTTCATCAAGACCAAATATCACAAAGCAACAAACTTCTTTTTTAGATTTTTTAAATATAAAAATATTTTAATGACAGAAAGTATAGAACAACTTAGTCGAGTTTTTTTTCATCGTTTATGATAATGAATTATCGAAGAATATGAAAATTAGTTTGGGACTAATGGAAACAATTTATTATATTAAAAGTATGAGTGAGAAATTAGTATAGAAAAATAAATTATATTTGACTTTATTTATCCGTGTAAATTGAAGAGATTTCTGATTAATTGATTGAGTTTATGAGATACAAATATACATTTGAGTATAGCTAGACAATAATTTTTTTTATTTGATAAACAATTTAGTTATTATTTTATTGAATACAATTTGATTTTTTTGATTTTATAAGATATGAGATAAATTTTCTTAACAAAATTTTAAAAGTATAAAAATAAATATACAATGTGAAAAAGAAATAAAATGGTGATAGAATTTTCTCGTATTTTCCTCTTTATAGAATTTTATAGAGTTTTCTATTCTTACATGAATGGTTTGTTTATGTTACCAAACAGAAAAGATGGATTTAACTAACATTTTAAAAATATATAAGGATTATCACTTCTTGGCTTCTTGAATTAAAAAAAAGGAAAAAGAGAAAAAGAAAAAGAAAAAGAAAACAAAATGAACTTCCTATATATATATAGCAAAATAGAAGTACTAAAGCATCAATACTCCAACCCCAACCACAAAATGCACAAAATGGCAACCTTCTCCCATGCAAATCCTAATAACAAAAGAAACTCCATTTCACTACCCATATTTTTCATCATCAAAATCTTCTTTCTTGCTTCTCTAGCTCAAGCTTATAGTAAAAATAACCCAAAACCTACACAATCTCATTTCTCAAAGTTCTCTGCATCAGTAAATCCTGACATTAATACCGTTCAACCCTCCATTTCCTCTACTTGTAAAAACATCCCTCACAAAGCAGCCTGTGAATCTCTTCTTATGTCACTTAAAACCACAACTTCTCTACCTAAAACCCCAAAAGAACTCTTTGACCTTTCTGTTCAGTATAGCTTCAAAAAAGCTCGTTCTGCATTGGAGCTAGCTTCCACACTCGGTCTCTCTCATGACAGCAAAGAGCAGAAGATCCATTTGGCTTCTGACGCTATGAATGATTGTGTTGAGTTGCTTGAAGATAGCTTAGACCAACTTTCCAATATTAATAGCAATAACAACGGCGATTATAATAATCCTATTAAAAGCCATAGTGATATCCAAACATGGCTTAGTGCTGCGCTTACTAATCAAGAAACATGCATACAGAGCCTTCAAGAAACTAAGAAAAAAGTTGAAACAGGACTAATGGTTTCGACGGCGAGAAACTTAAGCCATTATCTAAGCAATTCTTTAGCAATATTTGCATCTAATTATAATACGGAGGATTTTATCACTGGCCGGAAACTTTTATCCGAGAATGAGTTTCCGAGTTGGGTATCTCCTTCCGAAAGGAAGCTTCTAGAAGCTTCTATAGAGGAGATAGAGGCACATGCGGTGGTTGCAAAGGATGGGAGTGGAACGCACGACAATATAGCGGAGGCCATTGATGGAGTGGTGCGTTCTTTGGCGGGTGATGGTGGTGGGGGTAGAAACGTAATTTACGTGAAAGCTGGGACTTATGATGAGAATATTAACATTCCGACAAAGCAAAAGAACGTTATGTTAGTTGGGGATGGGAAAGGTAAAACGATCATTGTAGGTAATAGAAATGCTGACGGTGGTTGGTCAACTTTCGAATCTGCTACTGTGGGTAAGGATTATAAATTTCGTTTTCTTTGTTATTTTATTTATTTCTGTAGTATTTTTTTTTTTTTTATGGAATAATTTGACTTTTGGATGGTAGTTGTCAATTGTATTTATCAAAATTAATTACGTCAATTATAAAAAAAGCATAGTTCTTATTAATACATGAAAAAAAAATTCCACACATTTTTTTATATGACTTTAATCTCATCTTTTCAGTCATAAATATTTTTCTAATAGGTATTTTTTTATAAATTATATTTGATAATTATATATATGTGTGCATATAGGTCATTATTGGTTGTTGTTTGCTTTTTTTTTTTTTTTTTTTTTTAAATTATCTTTTATCTGACCTAGGAATTATAGGTGATACCTTAAGTTTAAGGATATAAATTTGGAGACAAGCTATAAAAGTTATTTTTTGAGGAAAGAAATTAATTATATATAAGCTATAGAGTTGTAATTATTTTTATTAATAAGGGATTGTCGTAGGTTGTTGTTAGAGACAGCTGGTTTCTTCAACATTTAGAAATTTCTTGTTATGCAAACTTTGTCCTAAAGCAAATGTTTTTCTTGCATATAAAGCCCTTATATATATGTCAATTATTATAGCTATTAAAACGAGGCCAAATTTCAATATTATCTTTTTTTTTTTTTTTTTTTTTTTTTTTGCTTTTTTATCCATTTGGCAAAATTAGATGTTAGCTGTTTGAGTAATTTTTTTTTATAAAATATTAAAATTTAGACGTTGCATGAGTTAACATTTTATAAAACGCTACTATAGTATTTAAAAGTCAGTACAAACGCTATGTTACCGAATAACATTTTAAGTTGCGTTTAACATTTTGTCCGATCAAAATGCTAAAAACTACTGAAAAAATTGTTTTCCACTATAAAATTTTTCTTTCTTCTTCTTTAAACAAAAAAAACATTTAATTAAATTTATCTTTGACAATGAAGCTTTATATAAATTGTCATGACTATTAATCTTTGATTAAGATGTACTTAGAGATAATGTCTATGTAATTGTCAACTTCAATGAAGTGCGTGGGAGCTGAAAGATTTAATTTCTCCTATGACATGATCGAATGAGATGGTCTGTATGTCCTATTAAGAGAAATTTCAAAATTTTCTTTTCCAAAAAAAAAAAAGAGAAGTTTTAAAATTTGGAGCACAAAAACTATTTAGGTTGTCTAATTATAATGGTGGGTCTTTCTAGCAAGTGCTGTCCTCCCCATGCACCCAATGGAACACATTATCCATTGTTATGATAATTTATTCTTTCTTGATTTTATATCACACATCAACATAGTTCGTATGTGGAAATTTAAAATTTTGAAATAATTTTTTTCGTCAAGAAATCTAAACTGAAAATTTCATTAAGAAGAAATAGTGCATATATATTTCTATAAGTTTCATTAAATTTTGAGATTAGATTTGAGTTTCTAACAAATTTGCAATAAATTCATATACTTTCTTCTGCAATAGGCCATCTTACTATAAACCATTATATAAATTTGTATGAACTAATATTCTGATTGTGTTTGATCAGCTGCCATGGGAGATGGATTCATAGCAAAAGACATAACATTTGTGAACAGTGCAGGACCAAGCAAACACCAAGCAGTTGCTCTTAGGGTTGGATCAGATAGATCAGTAATCTTTCGTTGCTCAATTCAGGGTTATCAAGACAGTCTCTACACTCATTCTAAGCGTCAATTCTACAGAGAAACTGATATCTATGGAACGATAGATTTCATATTTGGAAATTCTGCAGTAGTTCTTCAGAACTGTAATATTTTCGCCAGAAAAGCTTCTTCGGGTTCAAACAATTTCGTAACAGCACAAGGTCGAACCGACCCTAATCAAAATACTGGCATTTCAATCCACAACTGTAAAATCGGTTCAACTTCTGACGCTTCTAGTTCACGAATCACATATCTTGGAAGACCTTGGCAGAAATTTTCAAGAACTGTTATTATGCAGTCTTTTCTTGATAATTCTATTAATCCTGCAGGTTGGTCTCCATGGTCTGGCAGTTTTGCCCTAAATACACTTTTTTATGCAGAATATATGAATTCAGGTCCTGGAGCCTCCACTTCAGGCAGGGTTAAGTGGTTGGGATACCGTGGGATCCTGACGGCGGCCGCTGCTCAAGCTTTTACCGTTGGTGATTTTATTGATGGTACTATGTGGTTGCCTTCTACTGGTGTTTCTTTTGATTCAGGGCTAATCGGTTGAACCTTAGTGTTTTCCTAGAGTATAAACCTTGTAGTGTAATATTCAGGAAATATATAAAAAAAAAAAGGTCTGTATCTTATCTTTTGCTGTTTTTTTTTTTTTTTTTTTTTTTAAGTTATACTTTCTTGCTTGTGTTTCAATTTTTAGCTTACACGTGGAACAGAATGTGCATAATATGTAAACATAGGTTCATGTGTTAGTATTATTTACACTCGCAATAAAATGCGCTTTTTAGATATTCAATTTTGTATTTTTAATTCTCACTTCAATAGAAATTGAGATCGCTTACCATTCCAATCAATACCTTATTAATTTAGTGCATTTTTATATATATTTGGTGCAAAAGAATTTACATATCTTGTTTTAGCATATTGGAAAATTTTTAAGCTAATAGCAGAAACTCAGACCAAGAGATAAGCTACTAGGCTAACGACGTAATTGATATGTGATGCCATGTACCTAATTGCAACAAAACTATGACCTGTAGGAGCACGAGAGGGTCAAACCCGATCGGAGTTCAAGCAGTAGGCCCATTGGGCCTATTTTGCAATCTTGCAGCAGGACCAATTCCATGAGCCTAATCCGCCTGGCTGCACATATTAATGGGCCTGTAGGACAGTGGATAGGCCTGGCACCTTGCAAGGCAGAGAGGCGACAGTAGAACAAAGAAATTGGTCGGTTCCTCATTTTATTTTGTAGTGTGAGAAGTCAACCACGTTACGTTAGGATCAATTTGATGGCCAATAAATTTTTCCTTGTACTTATCACTCCAATAGAATAAAAATGTTTGTGAGATATATTAGGTTGTCTCTCTCTCTCTCTCTTCTTTTTTTGGGTTCACGTCTTTTATAAAAATAAATACTTGTGATTTGATGCACTATCTATTGATAATAAAATTATAGCACTCTCCTTCGTCAATATATGGCACTTACGTACTGGAATTACATATGGAATTTTATAGAAAGAACCCATTTTAGATGTCGTTTTTTCACTTTATGATCGTTTCTAATCTTGCCCAGTCTTATATGAATATGTACATTTTTGCAACATTGACTTCTAAAGATGTTAGACATGTGGAGCTCAATAGTGACTTACATGTACCATCAACTCACCATTTGTCAATAAAATTTGTCTTTTGCTTATTTTTTATTAAGTATCTTCCTATCAAATATCACATCCGTCGTGCTTCTACATTATCTTAAAAATTTATTATGACGTAGAAAATATTTTATAAAAAAATTATTATTTAACTATTTTCATGCGCACTTTAGAAAGAAAAACATTATATTATCACGACTATATTTGGCAATAAATTTTGTAGTAATTTTTAATATTTAAGTCAATCAAAATATTAAACGCTATTATTTATATTATTTAATAATATAATATTAAAATTAGCATTTAAAAATTAAAAGGACGTTAACCTTTATAACTATTCAAATAATTAAATATAAAATAATTAATTTTATTGAATAAATTCTACCTCCCTATATATATAATGTTAAATACGTATGGGGGGCTTGTACGTGCACATATGTCATTTGTTGCCCCAATGATATTAAAAGTGCTTTAAGGCCACTTGATTTGGTTTGAAGTGGCTTTTCCATAGGGGAATTATTTAGACCATGGCCATCGAAGCATCTACCCATTTTAGCCTTTACGTGCGTGTGAAGGCATGATTGGTGGGTGCTAGTTTCTAATTAACAAAAGCTAGAAAGATCATATCAAGCAATTAATTAAGAGATAATGCAATGATTTTGAATTACTAAAATGTAAGGTCGAGGCTTGAAGCAGCAATATATGCACGCGTGCAGTTAGGTCGTTAAGTGGTCTAAATTGGGAAGTTAAGTGTATGTATACCCATAGGCAATTAGGGACCACTAACCTTAATTAACTTGGATAGCTACAAATTAAAAATGTGATTAGTCACTTAGTATTTTGTCTTATGCCTTCTTTCGGACCACTTACATCAATTACTTTGTTGTGTTGTGTGATTGATTCCTTTACTATTTATCTTCATTATTTATTTATAATAATAATTAAATATTATCTAATTAATTTTATCATTTTCTATAAAATATACGGAGTTAGAAATTTCAAATTAGAATTTTTCAAATTATAAAAAATTTTATGAATCTAACGAATCATTCGAAAGAAGAGGGACCATTGAAACATGAAAGACATTTGCCGACTTAATTATGTAATGAAAAGATAATATAAATAAAAAAAACAAAAAAAGAATAAAGAGATTTTTGGATGGGAGGCAGAGTGAAACTCTTACATTATTTGGCCGACACAAGGGATTGGAAGCAATTTTCAATATATATATATTAAAAAAATAGTAATATATTTAAAAATTAAACGCAATAATAATAATAAAATTGTATTACTATAAGAAATTAAAATTTTGTTAATCATAGTAATTTTTTTTTATATAATTAATATGAGATGTGCACATCGATATCACAGTCACGCGTAGAACACAGCCACGGGGATAAAGAATCCAAGTTATGATATAGCATTAGCCGATTTCTTTGGAGACAATAATTAATAAAGCATAAAGCAGAAATTATGATATAGCACAATTTTAAATAAATTATATATATGGATTCTATCAATAGAATCCATATTTTAAAACTTAATTAATTAATATTCTTAAAAAAACATTTAACTATTAATTAATCAAATATGGTTTGGTTTGTTTACAATTCCAACTTCGAAAAATGTCATTGATTTAATGAAATTTATTTGAACAAAAAAGGTTAATCCTATCATGTACCGCCTAATAATATTTTGGATCCGTTCGGTAAAATCAGTTGTTTTGATAGTTGTTAGTTGTTTTAGTAGCGTTTCATGAAACACTAAAAACTAAACGTTATATGAGTTAATTTTTCACAAAAAGCTATCCTAACCTCTAAAAGCTAGTCTAAACATTATGTTACTGAACAACTTTTTAAGCAGCATTTACTGTTTTAATTAATTAAAACTCTAAAAGTTACTCAAAAAAACTATTACAGAACACAGCCTACAACCGATTTGACTCATTGAATAAAGGTAACATTTAGTTAGATTCATTGGTTTTGCTTGAATTATCATTCTTAGAAAATGAAGAACAAAATCAAATATCCTTATTAGTCCCTATTATGTGTTGAAAGATTGATTTTTTCTTTTTTATTTCTTGTAAAAAATGTAGGAAATGAAATGCCTACTCTTATTTGAAGGGGAGGTTTGCCTCTTGCAGCGTAGCTCACAATATTATTTTAATACATTGGACATTTCAAGTATCTAAAAAAATATTCTTGTTAGTGTTACAATTATTTATTTTTCTTAATATGGATGAGTATTCTTTCCAATGTAATGCTGTACTAAAAAATTATTTTAGTTATTTTAATAGCACTTAACTATTAGTTGGTCGAATAATTTTTTATGAACCATTAAAAGCTAAACGTTAATATGTGTTAATTTCTTATAAAATACTAACTTATTTTTTAAAGTTAGTTTAAACATTGTGTTACCGAATACCGTACAAAATAGCGGTTAGTATTGCATTACCTGAACGCTTGTTGTCGAACATAACGTCAAAAATTTAAATTTCTTTCTATTATTATTTTTTACAAATATTTTCACACTTCTCATTTCATTTTGAAATTTATAGTTATCCCTCTTAACAAGAACCACTAAGAGGGAAGGAAATAGAGTTAAGTGAACAAAATTGAATGCTTACGACAAATTACAACACATGCGGAAATTGATTAATTCAACATAAACAAATTTGAGACAGACCATAATGCATTGATACATAATGCACATTTGAAGGGGGTAAGGATGTAATTTAGAGGGAAGGAAACGGTGCTTAAACCCAAATAAAGAGGGATTATTAAAAAAAAGATCAAACCTAAACCAACCACAAACATAAAGCATCAATTGATAAGCAAGTAATCAAAAGACTAGAAAAGAGGGGAGAAAAAAAAAAAAAAAATTCCATCAGACAAGTGGGTAACTCAACCATGTGCGATCATGTGGTGGTTGGCCCACCCCCGGCCCCACTAACCCACTTATCCAACCCTGTTCCTTGATAACGATTTTCTTACATACATTTGTCTCTTTCCAAGTGTTATTCACGCGCGTAATCTTCGCAAATAGCAACATGACACGTATTGTATGTAGAGGTGGGCTTAGCGACCTTTCCGAAAATAAAGCAACACGGCCGGGCATAATCCTTCGTGACTTTCTTTTAACACAATCGACATAACGTGAATGTCACGCTCTCCGATTGAAATAGACATATGCGCGCATCATTTCTTATTACTATTACTCCTACGGTTCTATAATTATAAATATTTTTCACTCAGCTTAAAAGTAATTAAGTAAATTAATTTAACTATAATTTTTTTCCTTCTAAAAAAATATATATATATATTTTTCTTTATTTTTTTCATATATAGCCATAAAAATATTAAAAATTATAAGTTAATAATTCTTTAAAGTTTCAAAATAGAATGAATATCCAGTGCATCAAGATTTCAAAATTAATGATTTTCAAGCTTTTTTTTCACTATTAGTAAAATTAAATTAATCTTAGAAAAGCGAAAAAATTCAATGAAATTATTATTTTAGGACAAAGAAAGGAATTTCAGATTATAATTTTGAGATTATAATTTTGAGACGGAGAGAGTATTTATTAGTTTGATAATTAATAAAAATGTCTTAATCTAGAATAATGGATTATAACATGTAAAACTAAAATATTTCTGAATATTTACCGAAAATATATAATAATAATATTTAAAAAATTTTCATAAAATAATTTGATGTATAGTATCATACCATACACTAAATGGAAGCAATTCTTATCCTTTCCTAAATGTTTTATTCAATGTTCACATGATGATCCAAACACGGATTAATTTCATTTGCATAAATGAGCAGAAAAACTACAAGAAAAAACTTAATTAAATTGGATCCGTAGCTTTATTTTTTTACCAAATCAATATAATCAAATATTTTTATTAAAACGATAGTATTTTTTACCGTGCATTTAAAAAAAAATAGAAAATCGGAATGCTTTTTAAAAAATCTTCCGTCCCATTTGTTTGGCTGTAAGTGGGATTATGGTCCCGATCTAAGTAAGTTTTTCATAGATGAAGATGATTTGTACATTAAGTGTACGAAAATAAATAAAAATTAAATTATGATTTAAAAAATTAAAAAAATAATTCCTTTTGGTCCTAAAAGTTGTAAAATTCTGTCTAGCCGTCCAAATTCAATCCCTACAACTCTCATCTAAATTATATTCCTTCCATGTTATTCAATCTCTTCTCTCTCTGTCTCTCCAAGATTCATAACACTTGTATTCCTATTAGCCACGAGAAAACTCTGTCCCTCTTCATCTCTCTCTTAATTTTAGGTTCTTGGAGCTTATTATAGCTTTGTGATATGAAATTTGGCTTTTGTCCTTGCAAGCAAGAGGTCCCTCTTTGTGTCAGAAGAAAATCCTAACTTCAAATTCTCATTTGTCCTTCTTCCATTACTCATGTCCAAAAAGTGACTTGTGTCAGAGTTAGTTGGTACTAGGATACGATTATTAACACAAAACCATATCTATATATCTCTCTATCTCTTCACTCTCCTTCTCCTTTCCTCTTCAAAACCCTATTTTCTTCTCTCTATTGCAGGCATGAGTTCCAACTCCAATACTAAAACCAGATTTGCTCGTGGATTTCTTATATCCCTCTCCAAGATAACAACTGGTAATAGGATTGGCCCAGTTAGTGATGGCGAAATCCGTAGACGGAGCCGTAGAATAAAGATTGCTGCTTATTCATCAATGGCTCGTGCAGTTGGATCAAGAAGAGCTTGGAGTCGAGCCTTTCTTTTGAAGCTAAGAAACCGGGCCAGGTTTCGTGCAATTTTGAAGAATAGAAATATGGGATTAAAGAAAAAGAAAAGGGTTGTCAAAAGCAATAATAAGGTCACAAGAGAGATTAGCAGGACCGATATGCTTCGAAAGCTTGTTCCTGGTGGGGCGGCCATGGATATTTGTGGGTTGTTGGAGGAAACTGCACATTACATGGAATGTCTTAAAACTCAGGTTGAAGTGATGCAAAGTATTGCCGATCATTATTCCAAACGGTAATTCAAATACAACTTATAATATATACAACGATAAAACAAGAATAAAAAAGAGGAAACACCGGTTTATACGGAAAGATCGAGATTGAGTGGTGGTAACTGGTGAGTGTCAATCTATATATATATATATCATACATACATACATATATACACACTTGTTTAGATCAGTCAACTCAAACCCAACAATATATATTTCTGTTTTGTATTGTACATAGATACTCTGACAGATCTAATCCTATTTGTATTATTTCTACATATAGATTCTCTGATGATAATTGTGATGCAGGTTGGTGTACACATAACAGAGACCACCACTGTTTTTCTTAGTATATGGGGAATCCTTGTAAGAAAAAGTTTATGATTATTGGAATCTCTAAATTTTTGCAATGGGAAATTGAAAGTCACTTCTATTAGCTCAAGTCATTTTAAAGTTGAAGATAAATGTGAAATTTGAAAGATCTGAAAAATGTAGGAGTTGGTTAATTAATCACTATTGGCAATGTCCGTAGAAAGTTAATAAAGGACACCATAAATAGAACTTCAATAGATTCATCAAAAATAGTTTTGTGTTTGTGTCAATTCTATTCTTTTTTTATTAAACGTTACAGTTTTGAAAGATTTGCATGCACTCTATAGATTATACAGTTAGATACTTTACCTATTGCAGGTAGAATATAAGCTTTAGTGTATGTACCATCTGGGTATAGAATTCCAATTCAATTCCTCCTTTCTTTCCATGCTAAAAAAATAATATTTTACCTATTGTCATAAATATTTTTGGACACTATGTAAGTAGAGCCAACCGTTTTGTTTTTCCTCGAGTGTACATCCCTGTAATACAATAGACTTAGCTCGTTTTAGAATTTTTGATTGTTCCTTCTATATATGAAAGTTTTTCTTTTTTTTTCGTGGATCGAATCTTAAACCTTAAGGAATCGTATGCTGAACTCAATTGTAACATTCAGAATACAAGAGTTGATTGAGTTTAAGTTTTGAAAACCTATTTCTTTTAAAAATTTATGATGATGCAAGAAAAAAAAAAACATCATTATACCATAAAACTTCTTGCACATGCATATCACTTAGAGATGTGATTGTTTGAGTTTCAGGGCTCTATATGAAGAATTGAACCAAGTTCTCTTTTTGAAACAGAAAAATATTAACCGGAAATGAGCAGAAAACAAAGGAGACTCTTCCTTTTTTTTTTCTATCTTGTCTACTTTGGAAGTCTAAAAAAGAATGTTTGCTTGGACAAGCATAAGAGAATGGCATGTTGCACATGGTGGACCCTTTGTATATTTCTTTCCCTAATAATGCTGATTATTTCAAGGGTGAATGACTAGAGGCTTTATCGTTTCCCATATTCACCATTTCAATTTGCTGCTTAGTATATTACTTGTGATGATAATATTAAATTTATTTATTTCTATAAATATATTTTCATGTTTATTAGCTAGGTTGAGAGTTTTCTCCGTATTATTAATTATTTTACTAATTGTTTAGTAAAATGTCTCTAGAGTAGTAACATCTCATAATTCACTCGCGGAACCTCTAAATATTAGTATAATCGTTAGATTATCGAACAATATAATACTATAAAAGTTATTGTTGAATAAGGTGAAACTTTCAAAATTTTTTTAATATATTTTATTTTTTAAAAAATGTATATAGATAATATAGATTGTAGGTACAAATGAATTGAGCCGAATTCAAACCTATTAAGCTCAAAATTCGGTTCGAAACTAAAAGAGCTTAAAAATGTTTAGGCTTGAGCTCAACTTGAGTCTTGAGTTCAATTCAAAAAATTTAAACTTTACTCAGTTCGAGACTCGAGTAAATCTAAAATATATATATAAAGTTTGATAAGACTCAATAAGAATCGATGCACTTTGGAACTAGATATCATTAGGCTCGAGTTCAATTGGAGCCAAACTTTTTCAAATTTTTTTTAGTCGATTTCAAATAATTTGCTAGTTAGCTCAACTCATTTACACCCCTTAATATGAATAATCTTTTAGATTATCTGTATCAGCTCGAAATTTTAACTAAGAATAAAATTTATTAGCATTTTATTAAATGATATAAAAGAATAAAATTTCATATTGCAATCCTTCAATATCTAAATATTAGTATAAATACTACACCATCAAATACGAAATAACAAACATAATATTTTATAAATCCTTATCAAAATATTAAATATTATTTTAGAAATATATTATTGTCGAATAAGAAATTGGTGGAACCAAAAATTTGTTAATTGTAAGTCCTATTTCCTAATATTCTAACATTTTTAGCTTCATATATATAAAAAAAAATATTTATAAATAACAACTCAAATAGCGAGATATGTTTGAATTCAGTAAATGACCTTTCAAAAATAAAGATTTGATCCATGAAAAATACTTACAAAAAACAATAACCATAAACCTCGAAATAAAATTAATTTCATATAAGAATTACACGAAAAATAAGAAAACGTTTAGAACATTCTGAACCCAAAGAGAGAAAGTGAGAGAAAGCTGTAATAAAAAAAAAAAGAATATTATTATAATGGGTTGGGCTTGGACTGAAAAGCTATAGCTATAGATAAACTCCACGCAGACTTGGCCCAATTCCCATTGGGCTTCACATACTAAACTACTCGGTCGATTTATTTTTAAAAAATTTTAAATGCACTTTTTTTTTCCCCTAGAAAATATGTTATTTTTGAAAAGATGTTTTGCAAAATGGTTAAGAGCATAGTATTTTATAAAATAAAATTTATTATTTACGATATTAAAATCTAATTTAGAATACCATATATAAAAATATAAATTACTACTGATTGATAAAAAAAAATTCCAAAAAATTGAAACTACCATCATTGATATATTGATATGATAGAGCAACATGATATGATATATTGAAACTAGTGAATGGTAACTTTCCACGTCACTCATGGAATTAGTGTGGCTCTTACGGAACAAATGCTAAGCTAACGACTTGTCACTTTCTCTTTTTATAGCTACATAAGAAATTTAATTATTGCCACCCAACATTGTACTATCAATTTATTTATTAAGCATTCGTTAACATCTAAGTTTAATAGAGGATTACGCCATTTTGAGAATTCATATTTGAAAATCTATCATTTTTTTTTATTTTGATTATAATTTTTTTATTAAATTAGCGAATAATAATTATTATTAGAGGGCCTATCAAGAAAATATCGATATGGCAATATCAAATTCAGAAAAGAAGCGATGCTAAATAAAGACGAGAGAATAGAAAACCTCACAAATATTGTGAGATAATCAAATAATTCTTATTAGAGGACTATCAAGAAAATATGTTCCAATATAGCAATTTGTAAGGATACTAAATAAAGACGAGAGAACGAAAAGCCTGTCAAATAGTTGCCACTAGAGAGGACTATAAAAGAATGAACAAGAAGGAAGAAAAACTATTCTTCGCACACACATTCAGTTCATACCACCAAGACCTTAAACCTAGGCCTCAACATGACATCTAAAGAGCACATTGTGATGCTACCTTTCATGGCTCATGGCCATCTAATACCATTTCTTGCTTTAGCAAGACAGATCCACCAAAGAACAGGTTTCATTATAACCATAGCCAACACCCCTTTAAACATTCAATATCTCCGTTCAACCATGATCGCCTGCGGTGAAACTGACAAAATCCGTCTTGTCGAACTTCCTTTCTCCCCTGCCGATCATGGCCTTCCGGCCAACACTGAGAACTCTGAAAATTTGTCTTTAGACCTCATTGGAAAATTTTTCTCATCATCACCAACTCTTGAGAACCCAGTTCGAAATCTTCTATTAGATATT
This sequence comes from Jatropha podagrica, assembly GCA_947857235.1. Classification (NCBI taxonomy): domain Eukaryota; kingdom Viridiplantae; phylum Streptophyta; class Magnoliopsida; order Malpighiales; family Euphorbiaceae; genus Jatropha; species Jatropha podagrica. The sequence continues at coordinate 24,889 of CANUEP010271901.1, forward strand.
ATATCTAAAGAAGGCAAGCCTCCACTTTGTTTAATATCGGATGTATTTTTTGGATGGGCTAAAAATGTCGCTGATAGTGTAGGAACCGTTAATTTAAGCTTTTCTACTGGTGGCGCTTATGGCACCTTAGCTTATATTTCTCTATGGCTTAATCTTCCTCACCGGAAAGCTAATTCCGATAAGTTTCATGTTCCTGGTTTTCCAGAACGGTACATGTTTGAAATAACTCAGTTGCATCGGTTTTTAAGAAATGCTGATGGAACTGATCTATGGTCTAATTTTATGCAGAAACAAATCTCACTTTCTTTAAAGTCTTTCGGGTTATTATGCAACACAGTTGAGGAAATTGAGGTTTTAGGATTGGATTTATTAAGGAAATATGTTCAGATTCCTGTTTGGTCTATTGGTCCTCTCCTTCCACCTTCAGTCCTTAATGGCGGAGCATCACCATTACCTTCACAGTCAAGTATAAGCTTCCAACGTAACGGTAAGAAACCAGAGATAGCTACAGACAGTTGCTTAGAATGGCTTGACATGCATGATCAAGATTCGGTTCTTTACATTTCATTCGGTTCACAGAACACTATTAGTCCATCTCAAATGATGGAACTAGCAATTGGTTTAGAAGAAAGCAAGAAACCATTCATCTGGGTAATCAGGCCGCCTACAGGTTTTGACAGAAGAACTGAATTTAAACCAGAATGGTTGCCGGAGGGATTTGAAGGAAGAGTCATAGATACTAAAAAAGGATTATTAGTAAGAAACTGGGCACCCCAATTGGAGATTCTGTCGCATAAATCAACTGGAGCTTTTCTGAGCCATTGTGGTTGGAACTCAGTAATAGAGAGTTTAAGTCAAGGTGTGGCTATCATAGGATGGCCATTGGCAGCTGAACAAGCATATAATTTAAAAATGCTTGCAGAGGAAATGGGTGTTGGTGTAGAATTAACAAGAGGACTTGAAAGTAGTATAACTTGGAAGGAAGTGAAGAAGGTGATAGATTTGGTAATGGATAAGAATGGTAAAGGGGATGACATGAGAAAGAAAGTTGTGGAGATTGGGAAGTTGATAAGGGCAGCAATGAAAGAAGATGGAGAAGAGAAAGGGTCTTCTCTTAAAGCATTAGATGCTCTTGTAAACAACCTTTTATCCAAAAGAGATACGGGTAGTAGTTAAATTAATTTTTTTCCTGAGTTTGGATAATTCAAAATTCACGTCTACCTATTTTTTGAAAAAAAAAAAAAAAAAAATTTCATCTTCTCTCTTCAATCCTGGCACTGATTAAACACCATTGAAAACCAAAATCTAAGTTAAATTGAAGAATTAGATTAACAAAATTCAACGTGATGCACAATGTTACATTTGGGGACGTAATGGATGAAAACAATAAGAAGGATGATCGGTTTGCCTTATATGGCGTCATGTCAAGTGTGAACATTAACTCACAGCCAACACCTTAATTATGGTTTCTGCGGACAGAAAATGATCTCTCTACCCCACACAGTCCTGCTCAAGGACAGTACTGAAAATGAAAATAAATAGTGGCAGATTACACAGATCAATGATAGAGATGACCATCTTAATTTTCGTCCTTCTCAATGACTACAAGCAAGTAATTCTTCCACAGAATGGTTAAGAACTTATTTCAGTTAATTTATTTATCTGGGTTCAAAATTAAATTGAATCGAGGTTTAGGAGGACAAACTAAATTTTTAGTATTAAAATTGAATCGAATCAAATCAAATTGAATAAATTTAAGACAATTGAGTTTCAATTTATGGCTAATTCATCGGTCATTCGGACCGCATATATATATAATTAAAAGGTATAACCTTTGAGGAGCTATAGAAGGTAAAACTTTTTATACTCTCACTAATATATATTTTTACAGGAATCCAGCTTGTATTCTAATTTTTAAGAATTGAGTTCCTTTGACGTCCATCCAACAACTTAGTTGATTGATAGGACTAGAGTTTGTCTCAACTTATAAAAGTGATTTAAGTGGAGATAGGCCGCCCATGAAATTCATAATGCCATTGATTGTTAAATTCTGGCGTCTGTCGGCGGCAAATGAAAATTAGAATGGGGGCCCTCATGTAACATAAATCTACGGTTGAATGAGATTAGACCATAAAAATAAAGTGTTAAGAGTTCGAATTGTAAATATAGAGTTTCTTTAAATATTTGGAAGAGAGCACTTGCTCTCCCTTTACGGGATTACTAAAGGTAGACCTGGATTAGCCGCCGTGGATTAGCCGCCCTAATAGCTTGGGACGCCGGAGGATTAAAAAACAAAAAAAAAACACAAATTTGTCAGACAAACGCAAGACAATACGATATGATTGGATAGTTCCTCGTGACTTCACAGTCTTCCTCCTCTTCTTACCATATAGAACCTGCCAATTTAGCTTCACGGGCCACTTCCATTCTATCCTACGCAACCTATCCTTACTTTTCCTATATAAACACACTCAAAACCCATCCAAATACCCACTCCACTCATATTTATAGCAAAACAAAACAATTGGAAGAGCAAAATAATGGAGAGAGTCCAAAAGCTGTTAGTTATTATGCTAGTAATGGTTGCTGGCTTTTTTAGCAGCAGCATTAATGGCCAAAGCATATGTAACGTGTCTATCTCGGGGCTAATGGCTTGCAAGCCAGCTGTCACTCCTCCAAACCCTCCACCGCCTACTAGTAGCTGTTGCTCTGTGCTTTCTCATGCTGACTTGCGTTGTCTTTGCTCCTATAAGAATTCCAATTTGCTTCCTTCTCTTGGGATTGACCCAAAACTTGCCTTGAAGCTTCCAGCAAAGTGTAGGCTACCTCACCCTGCCAATTGCTAGACAAAGATCCAACGAAAATATTATCATCTCAGCTTATCCTAAAACGATGGGATGAAAGAAAGAGACAAATATTACATAACTGAAGATAGATTTTTCGATTGAATAAAGTTTGATCCACTTTGGAAACTGTCATCTCTTGTTTTCTGTTCTCTTTATTTTGATATTATTGTTCTTTGTTTTTCATGCGTATGGATTAGAATTGTGTTCTGTTCCTATCTGTCTTGTTAGCGTTTCATGTAAGTTGCATTACTTCACAACATGTTGATGTTAGTGCCATCTCTGTCTCTTTATACATATTGCACCAATTATTGATATTATAGGTCAAAAGTATCATGATGATTGTCGAGTTAGCTAAATTCACAACCAAAGTATATTTACTCTCTAATCTCCATCTTCTTAATTAAATTTCAACTTTACCTCTCTTGATTACTTTTTTTTTTCTTTTATACCCATTAATTTTTAATTTTAGCCCTTCTTCTCACTTTACTTTGATTAATTTATTTTTTATTTGTATTCCAAAAGGCTTAACTACAAAATATTAGGATTCAATCTATCATATTACTATGAGATTAAAGTAATCAAAATCATAAATAAGCACTATTGATTAATTATTTAATACAATTAGTCATAAATGATATTATTATTAATGATGGTCGTAGTATCATCTTTTTCATTTTTGAAGTTTTTTTAAAATGGATTGCATTAAAATTGTAATTGAAATTATATTATATCTTTAAATTTTATTACATTTCAATTTCGGTTCATTTCACGTCCTGAACATATCGCATCTCTCTATGACTTGCGGTCTTTCTCACCCTTTCGCTCAAATGACTTGCTCTCCATATTTCATCTGGTTGAAGCTCAATTTAGAATGCTAATGTAAATATATTGCGGTATATAGTAATATTGGAGAGAACACAAGAAGGAACCTTCTTCTTTCATTAGTAGAACTCTAGAAGATATTATATAGAAGAGAGGAAAATATTACCATACTTTACTGTAGTCATCCCCCTCTCCCCTCCCTTTATCCAAACAAAGCCTTAAGAGAAATCTTTTGTTCCAGGATAGTTCTTCCCTAGGATTTTGATCGACTCTATTTTCATAAACTAAAAAACTGAATTGAGATTTAGAAACTAAAACTAATCTTCTATTCCTTAACTAATTTATTTCAAATTAGTACTAGTTCACATTCTCTAATCTTTTTGTATCCAGATGTATATCAGGTGATTGCTATAAAGGAAGCACCTTTTCCATAGTCTTCAAGGTAAAGCAAGTTACTTAAGATGCAGGTCTTTGCCTCATCCATTTTGTAGCAGACCACTTTTCGCCTGCCAGAACCTCACATCCTCCATGTAAGCTGTTCGGATCCGACTGTCCATCTAGTCCCTGAAATAACCAAGACAAGATTTAGAATCACATAAACTCCTATTGAGAAATCTTTACCATGCAAGACCAGCATCATAATGATTTCTATGGCAACTAATAGTAAATTTTTGAATTATTATTACAAAATATCCCTCGAGGTCATTTTTGTCTCAATATGTAACTTTGTACTGCTGCTTTTAAATTAGAAACTTTTCCTCAACACGTTACACACTTCATTTTATTAAAAATTATGAATCTTTCTCATATTTTAGTCTCTAGATTATTCAATTTTGAAACAATTCGTTGTCTCAAAGTCTAGCACCTTTCAGTACTGGTAGTATATGGACCACAATTTTGAAACAGTAGAGACCAAAATTTTTTGAAACGAATATGTTTTGCAGTAGGAAATCAAATCAAAGAGAAAATACCATGAGGGTATTTCACTATGTTATAAGCTGTTCAAAAAAAGAGTTTCAGAGGCGTATGCATGATCACATTATGAGATTTAATAAGTGATTAGAAAATAAACCATGCTCCAGAAAAGAACTGCATCTCCTTTAATAGGCTTTACAGACAACCCTTTCACAACCTTCCCACCACAACTGCATTCATCTGAACCAGCCTGCAATCACTCGCGGATTAAACTCCCATGTGAATGTGAAATTTTAAAGCATGCATTTCCCAGGAAATTTTAAAGCACCTTCAACAACTATAAACATAAGAGTCACTTGAAGCAAAAGTTTAGAAATAGTTAAAACTGCAGATTTTAAGTACAAGAAATTATCCCATCACAATCATGAATGAAAAAATTTCTGGTAATGAGAGTAGCAAGAGAAATGTGGATCAGCATGACCTCGCTGGAAGTCAATCACGCAACCATGTTTCCGTATAATGTACAGGCCACCAAATGCTGTCACAGGAAAAACCTAAGACTAAATAACATGCAGGCACATTTACTAATATTCAAACTGTAAATAGGACCTTCAATAAAAAACAAGATAATTTTTCTTAACTATTCAGGACTGGGAAGAGAGAGTTCAGAAACAAGGTTCAAAAATTCTGGATAAAAAGGTGGAAAAACATATTCCCTTCCTCCATCCTCCACCCAAGACACGGTGGAAAAACATGTTGCCTTGATTTGTGAAACATTCAAAGTAGAAACCTAATTAAGTTAACAAACTGTACAAGAAAAATTGATGGCAGCAAACGATGAACAAGTTTAATGCACAACAAAAATTATAAGTGAAGCCTAGTTATCATCTGTCAAACAGAGGCATGAATGATCTGAGAGAATAAATAAAATTAAGCATCAAATATTTTACAACAATTACCATCGGAAAATATGTTTCTCCCCCTTCAACATCATCACTCAAGTACATCAGTATGGTTGCTACACGCTGACCACCTCGCTTCAAGTTAAACTATAAAGGAAAGAAAAAAATAGGAAAATTAAATGAAGAAAGAGGACAATCCCATATCAGAAGATTGTTAAAATAAGACAATTTATAGAACAGGCTAAATGCAGTAGTATACATATCATAATTCAAAAAGGCGAAGGTTAAATGACTCACCGCGTCAGAAAAGTAGTCATGATGGGGCTTGTAAAACTGATGCTTTTCATACCTGTGCTGCAGCAGATGTTAGCCTTGATTGAAATATATTAGTTTTCCCCTTTTGTGAACAATGCTTTACTGGTAAATAATTTGGATCCCCACCTTAAAACTTGGATGAGCTCCCCATTTTCTACTGGTACTTGAGAATATACAGATATCCTTTTCTCAATTGCCTGGTTGTGCAGGGAGGGAAAATGAAACAATAGAAAGCAAAGGATGAGGAAAATACATATGAATAAGGAGAGGAAACATATCAAATGCACACACGTCATGTGCACAAATGACACAGACATGATACATGTACAAGTCTAATATTAAAAATCATCCAAATGTTCAGGAGTAGCCCAGAGAAGAATGACAATCAACAATCTAGTCGCTGAAGATGATTTGATTATAGCACACAATGAACTAACCTGTACCATAGGATATTTTCTCTCTTCAAGACTCAGAAACATACCAGAGCTTGTCCTTACATTACTCTTTATTCCCTGAAAACAGAGATGTAGCAGATTGATTATCATTTAATGTTGCATTGATGAAAATATAACAAACAGGAAATGTAATGCTGACATAAAAAATGGAAATTTGGATCAAACCGGTTATTATTTGACTCCAGTTCCAAAAATAATTGAAGTTGACGATAAAACAAGTTATAAATATTTTTTGTAGCGATACTAGCCTTCTTATGGAACAAAAATCTTCAGTATTGAAGTTCTCTTGTTTTTTCAATAATTTAAATTTTTAGCCCCAAATCCTTCACTTTGCACTCACTTCTTGGCTGAATTTCTTAGATGCTAATCCCTACTAATCATCTTTTCCAAATTATCTGGCATTTATTAGGATCAGCAGGTAATCTATAAGTGCTACATTTTCTTGTTTTGAGCTTTTTCTGGCTTTCTTTCATCTATTTTATTGTCATTTGAAACAACTTCACATACATCTTGTATGCTCAGTCATTCACTGTATTTGATACTTAATTTAATTCAAGGGTACTGAAAAAATAAAATTTCCAGGGAAAATTGAGCATTTAGAAGTGCGAGAAGAGAATATCAATCCAGACCATGTCATATTCATTTTCTACAGTATGTGTTTTTATATAAAGCAAATAATGACAAGTTTTAAACCTGTTAAAAAAGCAGAAACTAGTTCATCTATCCTAAGTCCAAGCAAATTAAACCGAGCAACCAGAAGAAGAAAAATTAGAAGTAATAGCATCTATGTGAAAAGAAAATGTAAAAGCATCACCCCAAAAAAAAGTACAAGAACAGACAAATTAGTTAGTTGATTTTTAGGACTATAAGGCATCAAACTAGCAAACAAAGTACTAGATTCTGTAATTGTATATGCCGCTTCACTAACAGTAAAATAAAGTGCAAAGTAGACCAATCCAGAAAAGGCAAAGGTATTATGTAAGACATACCTTTCCTGTTTTTGCATCTACCACAGTGGAAGTTTGAAGGCGAGGGAGAGCTAAGGCTCTAAGGTAGTCACATTCCTGCAATGGTCATAAAATTATGCACAAATTACGTTACCCATTGAACATCCACCGTTCTTTCTATTTTTATCCTTTTCCTTCTTAACTTATTGTTGGTCCTACAAATCTAACATGTAAAAACATCTCATGATCAATGGTCCAATAAATTTTGTGAATATCCATTATGCCATAAGAATGCGATGACTTTTAAGTTAAGAGAAACTAGTTCCTAGAAACTCACTTCTTAATGGAGTGAATTAAATTTAAAATCCAGCAGTAACAATCAAGAGAAGTTCTTTTGTCAATTATTTTGGTCAGTAATCATTAAATATAAGGATATTGGCAAAGTTACCTCCATGCTCAAAAAGTTGTGCAATACAATGATTCGTGGAGACCAGCTAATTACTTCAGGTTTGACCTACATCAACAGTGAAAGAAGTGAGTATGAATGTCATAATGAACATAAAAAAAAAAAAAAAAAAAAAAAAAATTAAGACAAGTCCCATCTTCAAGATTACAGCTTTTATAAGTATGCTGATAGCAAAATGCAAATAAAAACAAACTTGACAATGAAACTTCAGAAAACAAATATATTTTCCATTTTTAAAATAAGAAAGCCATTTCGCTTGCATGTGCAGAATGGGGGGAGTGAGCAACTTCTATGATGCATGATAGCATTACTATTATTACAATTTGTGACAAAACCCAAATAAATCAATCCTGGAAAACAAACTAGAAAAGTTTTCATGACAATTGAAGTGCACCTCCTTCCCCCCCATCCATTTCTAACCATCAAAAAGGGGAAAAAAAACCAAGCAACCATCCTGAAACAGTAAACTCTGCATCACATAAACCATAAACATCAACTATCTTAATGGGAATGCCACGAAGTGTCCTGTACTAACATCTACAGGTGAAGTATCGAACATGGACTTAATCCTTTCCCAAACTGAAAACCTCTTTTATAGATGTTGAACAAAAATTGTATGAAAAAGAAAGTACAAAATATTTCATGTAAGGGAATATAATGACAAAGTATTAGTTTAAATACCATGATCCATTCCCGTTATTATAATATGAAGTACCTTTAATGTCATGAAATGTCACCAAAGGAACAACATCTAGCATGTTCTCAACTAATGATATTTATATTCAACATAATTGTTCTTTTTTTTGTCGCAGTGTTATTTTCTTTCATTATTTCTTTCTCTCCATCTTAACAAAGAGACTTTTATATTGCCACTAAGCCGTACTGCCTTTCAGAACACATGTGTAAGCAAACTTTTAAAACAGCAGACTTACATATCCAAGACGTAAAATTTCTGCTTCTTTGTCATTATCCCAATGAATAACGCCTGAAAATTTACAAAATTAGAAAATTGCAAACAAAACGTATAGAACTATTTCTTCAATTAATACATCATATGAATATTATACCAAACAATTCTACAGCCAGATAAATATGGTTTTCCAGCCACAAAATCATAGTCAGCCATGCTGTTATCCTATTAACTTTTTTTATTTATTAGAAATTCCTTCAGTGACAACTACCACTGTGGCGTATTTAGAAACAGTGATTAGCAGGACCGTACAAACCTCTGGGCAACTTAAGATAGCCATCATTTTGAATTTTGCGGAGCCTTCTAAATGGTGGAAACTCAGTGCCTATGAAAGACGTGATTCCAAGTAAAATACACCACAGTGTTAGTTTTAGTTTTTATTCTCAAGCAATTCAGTTTGCATATAAAAAAAATGAAATGTAAATTTTGCATAATATGATATAATATATATGTGTGACTATGATGTTCAAGAGACTGTCCTATGGAGACCAATTCTCATTACAATTTAACCACCTTGAAGATATTAGAAAAAAAAAATCCTAGGTTGAAGCTTCACATGCGCAAGTCAATCAAAGGAAACACAAAATCCATGCTGCTTTCAATAGCATGCAAGGGAGACGTGTATCACATCATTATCTATTGATATCATATGTGAAAAACAGATACATGCAAAAATATATTGCAGTTGTACATCCATAATTCCACATATACATAAACATACTCATTAGAACTTGCAATAAATCAACTATTGTAACATGGAAGGCTAATATTATGCAAAGGAAAAGAGAAATTGAATTGCAAAATCCTGAACTCCAAAACAACTAGAGAATTCAATCTGAAAAACACTAATAAGCTTAAAACAGAAATGCTGAAGAAAGGAAGCGATAACAAAATTTCACAAAATGAAATTCATAAGAATTATTTTTATACTGCAGAAAAATAAAAAGGAGGCCAAACTTATTAAAAAGGTCAGTCAAGGGAAAAATGAGACAAATGATCAAGGACATTAAAAACCGATATTCATGTGCCGTATTGGCCCGAAGTTTCAGCAGAGAGAAAGAGGGGGGCAGGGAGAAAGATTAATGGAAACCTAGACAAGCTAACCCTTAAAAAACAAGAAAAGCCAGTACAAGATGGAAAAATGCAACAGCACATCTCTTCAATATCATTTTACATTTTTGATCTTTGAACAACTTTTTTCTGTCTCTGACCAACAGTTAAAAGATAATCATACACCAAATACTGCTGTTCAATGCTAGCTAAGTCATATTTAATTTCCACAATAAAACAAATACTGAAAAAGGCATGAAAGAGACAGACACATGAACATGGCATGCAACCATAAGCTACATAAAAATAAATAAAAAAATGTTAAGAAACTGAAAGACATTGAATGAAAAGAACAAGGAATCACCATATGGATCTTCCAGCTTGTGTATAAATGCTAACTGAAACATTGCACCTGCAATTCCAAACAACAACCAAAATCAATATTGCTAATAATAAGCAGCAGGTTAGTATGAGAAAATCATAATTTCCTAAGCTTAACGACCCATTTAATTCGGTTTTGCTAATCAACATCTTGAAATGAATCATATGAACAATAATTTTGTCATTTTCATTATCAGCAGTAAACTCACAGTCAACTTCATGGTCAATGAAGGTACAGCTTCAAAATTAATCTTTAGATTTTATGCTTTTCCAGTTGAATTAACTTAGAAATTTATGCTTCCATTCTCACAAATTAGGATATGAATTTTCTTTTAAAACTAGTAAAATGCACACAATAATTAGATTTTGAAACTGTACGAATCAAATGCAGTGTAAAGTAAGATAAGATCCCTAATTTGCAAGTTCAAATCCATAATAAATCCAAAATTTAGAAGAGAAGAAAAGCTTTTTTTGTGTGTGTTTAAGTAGAAAGATATAGAGGAGGAGAAAGTACCTATGATCATTCCAACTGTAACAAAGGTTAGGAGAGCGAACACGATTTTCATGGCAGAAGCCATAGCCCTTCTCTCCAAAACAATATCGCAGAACCAGTGTGAGAGATATTAAGACAATATAAATGGTTTACCGGGTAATAGTAATACAGAGTTTCGGGTCTTTTTTTCATTACACGAAGAAAAGAAAAGGAAGGCTAGAACTTTTTCTATTTTTGCTTTTTTGTTATTATTCTGAAAAAATAGTAAAATTTTGCACCTAATCGTCTCCGCGGCAGACAAGTTTCGTCTGCCGTCACATCTCGTCCGACGTGAGAGCAAATCGTCTGACACGAGGTAAAAAATTTTATTTTACTGTTGGGTTAGTAAGTAGAGGATTTTTTTTTTTTCATATTTGTTAATAAATTCATAAACAAAATTGTAAATTATAATATCTTTTTAGACATTTAAAATTATAAAATGACCTAAAAAATTATGATATTCTCCTCATGTTAAAAAATAGAGATTAAAAAATAATTAATATCATTTAAATAATAATTTTTTTCTACATTCTTTTGGTATATTTTTATATTTAAACTATCACATCAATAAATAATTATTTAACAATTATTGATAACAGGATAAATAAATTGAAAATTTAACAATCTATTCAAGAAGTATATATATATATATATATATATATATATATATATATATATATATATAATTCTCTTTGCTCTTTTCTTACTGGTGCCACAAACTCCATATTTTATAACATCTATAATAAAATTTAAAATTTAAAATTTAAAATTTTAATTTTAATAAAAAAATTTAAAATTAATTTACCTATCTATAATGATAACAACAACAATATATGTAAATAACGAAAATTTAATTTAAAAATATTAATGATATTTGATTATCTAAAGAATTAATAATTTGTACAACAATAAATATTTAAAAATTAATACTTTCTGTCCAAAAAGATACTCAACAAATTAATATATATATATATATTCACAATTAAAAATCAAATTTGTGATAGTTTTATCTTTATGGCTCTTTATGCTTTTACGCAACTTTTTTTTAAAGAGCTCATTGCAATTCTTTAATTACAAGTATTGAGTTTTAATGATTAATCTTCAAGTTTCACAGTTTAATTAATTTTTTCACTATATATCTCGTGATAGCAGATTCGATGTTACTTAAAAATTTCGTGGAATTCTAAAGTTGTGCTAATATTAATCCAATATGTATTATTTTCTTGATTTTTAGTCATTTCATTTTTTTTTTTTATTATGACTTACATATATAAATATTTTTTTGGGAAACGTAGATATTTCATTTCAGGAATGTGTATATTTATCCCTTACATATCAAACATTTGTATATACAGAGAGAGAGAGAGAGAGAGAGAGAGAGAGAGAGAGTAATCAATCTGTAAGACAATTATAATTAAGGAAAAAAATCCATATTTTACTAACATCTATAAATAAACAAAGTTCTCTAATCTTCATTAATGAAATTTCCTATTCTATCTTAAAAAATTTTCAGGAACGCCAGAAGAAACCAAAGAATCAGAGCCAAACATTACAACAGAAAGGCCTCCCAAAAGCTTTGTTACAGTTTAGGCACTCTCAAAGCCGAATATTCGAAAAACACCTGCAATGAACGGCACAACGGAAACAACATAAGGAACCTATAAGAGATGTAAATTTCCTAAGGTTTAGTACAAGATCGTAATACCTTCATCGGCCAGGTATTTGTTCTTGTCATCCCCAGCATATGCAAGTAAATTGTATTTTGGATTCCATTCAACACTGTTCATGGCAGCTCGACATGGGATTTGATGCACTGAGCGTCCAGTGTGAACATTGGACTATGTATTTTTTATACACAAAACAGTCTGCAATCAAAATGATATCCTAATAAAACAAACTCAAAAAAGAAAGAAAAGAGTTCCATGAGCACATACTATATCGATGAACAAGTCTTCGCTGGCAGAAGCAATATAATCTCCTGTGTGGTTGAAGCTTATTGTCCTGACTGGCCATCTGAGCATGCAAAAATCATATCATACGTTTATTTCATACAGTCAAAGGGAACATGCAACACAAGTTTAATAAATCGAGTAATTGCAAATGCATTAATAATTACAGAACTATTTGAAACTTACTCGAGTTTAGTAAATGTTCGCACGCAAAGCATCTCTGAAATATCCCATAGGCTAACCAATGAATCAGCACTTCCAACAGCAAAATATCTGTCGCAGACATAAATGGTTTATGTAATGGTTCCATGATTTGATGACATGCTTATGTAAGTTTGACTGGACCGTGCTGCTTTAACATGTGAAACAGCCTAGAAGAATTTAGACAGCTTTGCAGCTTTCCTACCTTCCTTTTGGATCTATTGCAATGCAATAGCAACCTGCTGTATGAGCCACAACTGTGTCTAGTGGTCGAAGAGATGGGTATGCTAGCACTTCAACGGTACCTGAGAGGACAATATGTACATAGGTTCAAATATATAAACACTTGGTGTTGGTAATTGCAAAACATTGTACCATCAAAGAAAAGCAGACCGGAAAATTATACCATTCCCAGTTGTCAAAAGGAACATCTCCCCCGTCATATTCCAAGCAATCTCATTTACCTACAAAAAGAAGGAAGTATCCAAAAAATTATTACTTTTTAAGCCCATTGACGTTAAATGGATTCAGAATATTTAAGTAACAAAAAGTCAACATTCAAGTTCTATTTTGTATCTATATCAAGTCTGTGACTTCTTCATAAAGGTTTCTAACTATTGATCAAATTAGAATTTCAACAAAAGGCTAGAAGCATTCCATGTTTAACTTCAAGGTGTTTACTTCATGTCTCACATTGAATAGAGCCAGATAGTACATGCATTACACACATTGGAAGGAGAAAACCAACATTATAAGTTTAGTACTCACCTCATAATTGAATTTGCGCCTGTGAATTGGCTTAAATTTGCGAACATCCAGTATTGTTAGTTCATCATCCTAGAGTAGATTGAAAAAACAAAGAGACAACAATAGCTTATCAGTGTGCTGCAAGAATTACTGACAAGAGACGGCCAAACAATGAAACAGGAGCTAATGACTACATATTCATAATTTTAACATATAGGAATATACATGACTGGAACAGTTCGAACATCTTCCTAATATAGGGCCTACCCTGTTCCCAACAGCTATATGGGCTCCATCAGGTCTGTAGGTGATGTTTATATTCTCCCCACTAAGTTCTGTCTGCTGAGAGCATTTTCCACCTATAGAAAACAAACAAAACCAATTTATCTTACTTTTGATGATAAGGAAATGCAGTGATGGCATAGACATCAAGGAGCTTCAAGAAAAGTAAGTTTCAAGACTCTTAGAATCAGTGATAAGGTCTACGTTTCATAAAGTCTATTTAGGACAAAAGAAGTTTTCTAGTCTTTACCCTTTCCGAATTTTACATGAATGTTTCTTCAAGAAAATTTGGCTTCATACAGTAAACTTGCTTCTTTTTTCTTTTTTATTTTCCTATTTGCTTGCTTTTTTGCCTCTAGTCATTGAAAAACCAAAAGAAAAAGAGTTGGAAAGGCTTAAAATTAATGGTCTAGTTGTAACTTCAGGATTCATGGTATGTAGGTAACTTTAGCCATGCTTGGCTACACTAGGTTCCAATGCTTTAGATCTTAAATTATGTCTGGTTATTAGTCTTAATATCGAGCTAATTGTTTTAGAAAAGGCCTTAGTTCTTAATCCGCATCCCATTAATATTACAGGTACATGGAATTCAAAATTACCATTTTTGGTATGTATAAGTTATTAGAGGGAAGGAGGCAGCCAAGATTTGAATTCTTGGCCTCTGGCATTGCTAGAGAAGCATCCAACCGGTAGAGAATTTAGAATACTTCTGAATCCACATATAGCATGCAGTTTTATTTTTCAATAAAGTCAACCATTACGATTAGGAAGAATTTGCCAGATATGGAGCATCTTCTTTGCTTGTGGGATCTCAAGGGATGCTTGAGGATTTCTAGACATGAAACTTAAAGAGTCTTCTATTCTTATTGTTTTTCTTCAATTCGGAAAACAAACTCCAATGTAACTCAAACTTGATATCCCTTCCATGAAACTCACATCAAGTTCTTTTTAAATCCATTCCAAAAATCCGTCGATGAGGAGTTGTCGAGGGCTAAATTTGCACTTGAAACAGCACAGATCCTGAACTTTTTTTTCACCCCCAAGTACCTGTTTACAAAGTCTAATTGTCCAAATACATATCTATCATTTCTAGCTTTCATATCAACCCAAAACCAGGTTGCATAACATGCTATAAATTTGACAATTCATCTCTCTCTGATTTTTTTTATTTAATCTCATTTACTATCAACATTAGTATAGTAGTTCATTCAGTAATAACAGTGCAAAAACTGCAAGTACATTTTCAATATGTGAGGTAATTTTTGAACACTTAAAAGAACAAAAGGTAAATTTTAAAGTTCCCTACTTATCAGTTAGGCAGTAATTGTAAAATAGAGCAATGACTTACTTCGAGCATCCCATAGACGAACAGTCTTGTCGCCTGATGCAGTTGCTATCAGATCAGCATGCTTGGGGTCCCAACAAAGCTGATCCACACTATCAGTATGACCCTTCAACTCAACATCTTTAATTTTACCCTGCAGCAACCATATCAGTAATGTAGAACTTCCCCCAATTAATAAAATCAGGTCCAATGATACAAATATGATAATGAAACTGACAAACTAAAACTGCATTGTGAAATAGGGAAAAGGACAGAGGGAGGTGGGAGAACAGATTTCACTGAGGTTTTGGAGTCCCAGATCAATAAACAATCCTAAATAAGTTAGGAGGGAAGGTCAGTGCACCCATCAACAAATGCAAAAGAGTTACAGGTAACCCAATCATAAACAATAGAAAAGTTTCTTTTATAATCCACAAGCAACCACCCTAGTTCACTACAGTCAATTCAAAGCCGCATAGATTGAAGAGTCGTTAACAATTGAATTTCTTTCAAAAAATATTCCACATGTTGCGAAGCCAAAATCCTCAAACAAAATGAATTCACCTTATAATCCACAAACAAGAAAAAAACTAAAATTATATAAGAACAAGAAACTAAAATGAAGCGAAACTTACATGGCCGTGAGGCTCAATGTGCCAAACACGAGCCGTTTGGTCAACAGACCCAGAAGCAAGTTTGGTGCCAGTACAATTCCAAGCCACCGAGTGTACCTATCAAATAGAAGGGAAAAAAAAGATAAATACGAAAAGGGAGTGAAAGAAATATGGAAGAAAGCTAGGGGCTTTTTGTTTTTTTGAATTTACAGAAACCTTCTTCTTGTGACCTTGATACTCTCTGCTGTGTAGATTCTTAAAGGGTATTGTTTCTTCCATTTCTGCAAACCCTCTTTACAATTCCTTGAAATTCACGACGAAATTGAATGACCGAGGATTGCGCAAGGTCACAGATTCATCAGGGAAGAGTATTGTTATTCTGACCGGCGACAGAGACTCTGAAAAATGCGGTACAGTAAAAGGCTCTCTATAGCCCTGAACGCTCTATTTGGACGAAGGTTTTCCAGTGAAAGATTTTTAAAAGATTATTTTTTTTTTTAATTATAATTCAATAATATAAGCATAAATTATTATTTAGTCCCTCTAGTTTTGTGAAATTGTCCCAACTCCCATCCCGCGTTCGTTTTTTACTTACTTACTTGCCCCCACCAGGCAACCGCTAGTCTCCTAACCTTCCTTCTGTCCCTGTCGATAATAACAATTAGATAATAATTAAAAAAAATTACAACTTCTCTCTCTCTTACAGAGAAAGGAAGGTAAAAGGACATGGACGTTTCTATTACACATCATTCATTCTTGTGTTCTTTAATTATCCTTTTTCTCTTTCTCTCCGTTAATTAATAAGAGGAAGGGAGAGATTGAGTTTTGATTGATGCTCTGACCCATGGCGTTGTTTTTCTCTTCACCAACGCGGAGTCTCCTCTCATTCTTTTGTTTCTTCTTATTTCTCATTCGTCTCTCATTTGCCGACGACGCGTCGCATGATGGAGATTCCCCTAAGTCTCCTGGCTGCGCTCTTCCATTCAAATTGGTAATTCAATATGTTTTTTGAACGTCTCGTTTTTTTTCCTTTTTTTTTTCAATGTATGTTAATGGATAATGTGAATCTTTCCGGTGCTTGTTATGTGACTATGTAATGGTAATTTTAAGATATGTAATTTTTGAGATCCAAAATTTGAATTATGCATATGAATTTTCAATTGGAATAATTTTTGTGCAATTACGCGAAATGTAGAAATTCAATTAGTGGAAAAATGATCCCTGGATATTTGATTAAGAACAAGTTTGAGGAGGAAGAGACTTTAATGGAAATGGGGGCAATCACTGTGGCAAATTGATAATGTAGGAACATTATATGCTTTCATTAGTGAAAGTGTATTATATGCCAGTGTTTTTAGGATGAAAATGTAAAGCCACTGGTCTGGTTATCGGGAGGATGTGCTGTGGATTTACTGTAAGGAAAATCTTCTCAATGTCAAACGCTTGTGCCGTCTTCTGGTATTCAGTTTTCCCTGAATTTTGAATGCCATGTTAGGGCTCCATGAACAGTAGCGTTTTGACAATTTCGGATGCGGGCCACTTGGTCGTTAGAATCTCATTCATTTTCCAGCAGCAAGGGGAACCATCATGTTTTGTTTTTTTTTTTTTTTTTCATTATTTGTGATTGATTGATAATGTCAGCAAGTGTTAGGATTAAATGCTTTTTCGGAAAGGATACCCTAGAAAAATGTTAAAGATCCAAGAACCTTTCTAAGGGATTTCAGCCACTGTGTATTCTATATTTTGTGAATAGAGAGAAAGACAGTTATGAGAATTTATTTTGTGATGCTTTTATACCTGGAAAGTTAGTCTTTAGGTTCTTCTTAATGCTATCTTTGATGATACCTGCATGTTTTCTGCTACTCCTAATTGGATTTTTTTCTTTCTAATAAATATTTTCATTAAAATAGAAAGGAAATAAAGAAAAAAAAAATCCATATTCGGTATTAATTGAATGGCTAAAAACTGTTGACTGATAAGCACGAGCAATTTTTATTTTATTATGAGCCCAAATGATTGATATAATAAGTTCGTGCTACCACAGCCATTCAATACAGAAATTTAACTAAAGCCCATACAAAATAAGCTGGGTTTCTTTGTTACCTATGCAATGAAGAAAGGATGCTTATGTGTTAATGAATTGCAATCCATTTAAGTGAGTCTTCTTGTTGCAGAATGCTGGATTTGAATGGATTCTTAAAAAAGTAGAAATAGTGAAACCTTCTATTTATTACACATGTGAATATGAAACATGGTAACTGCTGTGATCAGATCCAAGATGATTGAATAGCTAATTAGCTATCATGACATGTAGATATGGGAAGTATAATGTTTTGTTTTTGTTTTCAAATGTTTCTTTTTGTTGCATTATTGTTGTGCATCTAGTTTGTTTACCTGACACAACGTCAAATAAATTAATGATTTATTTTATGTCCTGTCATGAAATCTTTCAGGTCAAGGTTGAGAACTGGGTTAATGGCGTTAAAGGTGAAACTTTAAGTGGGATGTCTGCAAGATTTGGGGTTCTATTGCCTTCTGAGGCTGAAAAAGGTCTCAGATTGTCTGCCGTTTTCTCAAATCCCTTAAACTGCTGTTCTAGTTCCTCTTCAAAGGTTTTGCTATGTTTCTTATTTATTTAGTTATCAGTTATTAATTCCTGATTGAACTTATATCACAACTTATCACATAAGCTTAGAAGAATTACATGATATCTCCAGCTTTGGAACCTCATTATTTGAGCAGATTTTGATTGGAGGCCTGTTTGTTTTAATGACTTCCTTGTCCAATTTTGTTTATTTGAAACTATGAAGCATTCCTTGTAAAAGTTAGAAAATTTCACAAAAAACTTGTTAAACTTTTGAATACCTGAAACCTTTAATTTTCTAGCATTAGCTTTGAGCTCATGTAATGTGATGATGTACCATTATTGTTATCAAGTTTCGCTGTATCAAAAGGAAGCTAGTCCCTGAACTTTCTGAATTATAACAAAGGATATGATTTTTTTTCCCTTCTAATCTGCAGCTTACCGGCTCAATAGCAATGTCCATACGTGGTGATTGTTCCTTCACTGAAAAGGCAGAAGTTGCAGAGTCAGGAGGTGCACAAGCCTTGTTGGTGATAAACAATGAAGATGGTTTGTTTTTAGTGCCCTATGAGGCTTATCTAATTCATTGAACTGATCATTATACTCTAGAGTTTATCATTTATCACTCCTTTCCGCAAATCTTTTGGTTCCATTTTTTTCTTTTAGAATTTTAATTATGTGTATCTCACTCTTTAGCGCTTGCCGAGATGACTTGTGGGGAGAGTAGTTCTCCTCTAAACATTTCAATTCCTGCTGTGATAATTCCAAAGTCTGGAGGTGATTATCTGAACAAGTCAATGGCAAATGGGCAGAAAGGTGAGCCATTGAGCTTTGTCATATTTATGTTGGATACACGTATACTTATCTGGTGGTTTCCTTCACTATTAAAGCTTTCAACAGGAGCCTGGGTATATTTCCTGTATGGGGTAGATAGAAGGTAATGTTCCCCATTTTTGCTTGAGTAGTGTACCATCTTGCCCTATGAATATAATGGAGAGGGCATGTGAATCACTGTATGGAAGCATGGTAACAGCTGCTGTCATCAAGCAGGAAATGCATCCACAAGTAAATGGAATGAACTAAAATGCACACTGTCTTACTATAATACGTTTTCTATATGCAGTGGAACTTAAATTGTATGCACCCACTCGTCCCATAGTGGATTATTCAGTGATATGCTTATGGATGATGGCTGTTGGAACAGTTATGTGTGCTACACTTTGGGCAGAGTTTACTGCTCCTGAGGAGAGTGATGAGCGCTATAATGAACTATCACCAAAGGTAACTCATTAGAATTTTTCTTATCTTCAAGTTTATGCTGGACTATTCAAATATTCAAGTTTACCCTTTGCTTGTCTAGGAAAATTCCAATGTGACAGGTGATGCTGAGCAAGAGATCATAAATATTAATGCGAAGAGTGCAGTTGTTTTTGTCCTAACAGCATCAACTTTTCTGGTTCTACTCTACTTTTTTATGTCAACTTGGTTTGTCTGGGTGCTCATTATACTCTTCTGCCTTGGTGGTGTTCAGGTACAAAGTTCTTCTAGTGGATTTTAACAGTATTCTTAGTATATAATGTATAGTAATAGTTTGTATTAGTAAAGAAAAATATTACGATTTTATGGTTTTTATATCTGAAGAATTAGGATTAAAAAATACATTTAAAAATAGTGCTGCTGAAAAAAAGAATGAAAGATATGTAGATATACTGTGTGCTGGTCTTAATATGCTGCACAATAATTTTAATTACTGTATTCGCTCTTCACTATTTTTTTTAACCCTGCTGCCTACAAGATGCAAAATCACCCATTTCATTTTATTGACATGGTTAGGTCCTAGTTTTTGAGATTGCTAACGCCAAGCTGTACATAATCAATACATGTTATAATGAAGCAGACAGGTTTAATTTTTAGAAAACAGAACAGAGTTAAGCCACACAACTGGAAGGTTAAACTTGCCACTCATATCAGTGACATTTTTCCACCCTTTCATCTATAAGATTTATTAAAGTGCTGCATACAGGCTGGTCTTCACCAGGCTGATTGAGCTTGGTGCAAAATATTTGGGAAAGATCGAGTTTCACTCAAGCTTTATCTAGTGCGAGATTTATCTTTGCAAGAGAGCTGTCTGACAGTCTCTTAGCTGGTCTCAGATCTACCCGCTGAAGCAGTTTGATTTTTTTTTTCTATTGGTGTTAATTCTCCATTCTTGAAATTTTGAACTTTAGCCAACCTTAAATGTATGCTTGATTTTGGCTCTTTAGCAAATATGCAAACCAAAATGCTGATGAGCTGCAAACTGCCATATATTCAGAGTTGCGTAAAATCTTTATGCATGCACTTGTGAATATGCAATACGATGTAAGGAGAGATCTATTTACATGCCCATGTCCTTTTTAAGGCACATCTAAATCAGACTAGTTTTTTACGTGTCTGAAACGGAATACAAACGAAAAGGGAGGAAAGATCATGCTTAGCTGGTGCCATCGCTTGTATCTGCAATATGAAATGCTTATACCAAGTCCAAGCAGTTTATTCTATATATATTGTGTTTAATTTGATGTATTATTAGGATTTTCAAAGGCATAGCAATTGATTTTGCTTATTCTAACCAAATTGTTTTCTTTGTTCCTTAGGGCATGCATAATTGTATAGTGACTCTGCTTTCAAGGTAAAGTGGAATACATTTTTTATGCTTCTAATCTACCAACTAATTTTTTATTATACTCTTCATCACATTATTCTTCTTGTTCATTGAGCAGTAGATGCAGAAAGTGCATGGAAAAGAAAATGAATTTACCTTCTTTGGGGGAAACTTCTATTGTCTCATTTGTTGTCGGCTGTTGTTGTCTGATACTTGCTGTTTTGTGGATTGTGAATCGGCGAACATCATATTCATGGATTGGGCAAGACTTTCTTGTAAGTTTCATGTGTATGTCCATAGCCATAGGTTAGTTCTTTGATGCACTTTTGTAATTTAAGAAAATGACTGCAGGTGCTAAGTTTGAATTAATAACTCTCCTTTTAGAGCTGAATATAAATGTGATGGAGCTTCCAGAAAGACTATTAGGTTGTCTAGTCAAATCATGGCTACATATATGATTCACGTAGTTGTAATTTTGTCTTGTGAAAAAGTCATGGTTGCATTTCATTGCTGATTAATGTGGTAATAATTTTCTTTCTTCATTTGTTTATATATTGAAACCATTCATCTTGGAGAACTTGGTCAATGTCAAGATTGAGTGCATGATGCATCTACAAGTTTTTGTTTCTTTCTGGACATTTTCAGTAATTTTACTATTGGATGGGGAAGAAGGAAAAGTGAAGTGAAAAAAAAGCTTACTATTCACTGTAATATAACCAAAAATGATGATGGGATTGTATTAGAGATCTCACGTCCTGGCACACCACTGCTTGTACGGAGGGGCCAATATAAACTGACGGTATCTTGCATTTGCATAAAAACCTCAGCTGTACATTTTATGGTACTCGTTGTATGATGGTATAAAGGGGAATGCATCAGAGAAAAAGAAAAGAAGAGGAAAGAAAAGAAAAAAGAAAAGACGAGTAACTTAAATTGGTAGTGACCTATATCCTGGCTGTAGGAAAG
The DNA here is from genome assembly GCA_947857235.1 of Jatropha podagrica. Lineage (NCBI taxonomy): Eukaryota > Viridiplantae > Streptophyta > Magnoliopsida > Malpighiales > Euphorbiaceae > Jatropha > Jatropha podagrica. The sequence continues at coordinate 46,801 of CANUEP010271901.1, forward strand.
GTGGTTTTATACGGTCACCCAGGCCCTGTTGTGAAATGTTGACAATCAATATAAAATAAAGAAACCTGATCACAATTAAAAATAATGTAAAACCTAGAGAATGCAGGAAAAAAGAATTCTAATTATGACTATGAAATGTACACCGGGCTGGTCTCAATCACTGTAATAGTATTTTCATTAAAAACGAATCTGACAATTCAATGGAAAACCGTGTACTTCAGAAAAGAAAAATTGGAAAAGGTTCATTCATTTTGTACTTAGTGAAGGTTCAGTGCTGTATGCAGTACATATGACTTGTTGAAGTTAGGTTGTATAAATTTAGGATCATTTTCTACTCTCTGGTGTTTCATATCCGAATGATTGATTTTCTTATTCTCAGGGTATCTGCTTGATGATAACTGTCCTGCAGGTTGCTCGGTTGCCTAATATTAAGGTACCTAGGTTTTTGTTCATCGTGCATCACGAGATGCTATTTGCTTTTTGTCTAATATTGTTAGCAAAATGCAGGTTGCTGCAGTACTTCTGTGTTGTGCATTTGTTTATGACATCTTTTGGGTCTTCCTATCGCCAATAATATTCCACCAGAGTGTTATGATTGCTGTAAGTAATGTTCCCTTGTTTCACAGGTTTTTTTTGTTGAGTTATTGAAATATACGAACATGCTTTCAAGTTGAGCTCTAATAAGTTGGCTAAATGAAGAAAACTAATAATTTCAGTTCATGTTCTTAAGACTAGTTGATTAGTTCTTTTCTTTCTTTTCAATTTCCAGTTATAACCAACAAACTGTTATTAGAAAATCTTCGGTTAGTTGGTCCAGGACCAGAAACATGGAAATTCCCATGTTAGGCTTCCATGAATCTGATTGTTTTAGTGTGGGAGTAACAAATTCTATAATTGTTATATTCTTAAGCTTTTTGATACGTCAAAATACTTCCACAAAGCATAGTCTGTAAGCCTAATCCAATTAAATTGCTGAAATCAAAATTCAAGAGTGAATTAAATACCTGCTATGGGCAAATGAATAGTGAGATCAAATGAGATGAGATCACCTGAGATCTGGACTAAAATTGGAAATTCAAATACATGCTATGGGCAAATGGATAGTGAAATAGTTAAATGAGAAGGATTCCACATTGTAATAAATGAATTGATGGCCTTTGTTGTTTGTATCTAACAACTTTTTGCACCTGTTTTGTCGAATGGCCTCCTCTCTTTGCAGTTGTAAATGTTGAGCACTCTTATAAAATCCATGGCGACTGTGATTGCCCTTTGTATTATTTTTTCTCTTCCTCTTCCAACCCTATGAGTAATAGTAAATGGGTTTTGAGTTTCTCATGCCATTGTGAATTAGGCCCTTTTACGCAAACAACAATTATTCAACTGATTGATATGGCATCTAGTGCAACTTACTGTGTCATCTGAAGCAAAGATATTTATTGGGCCCTTTAGATTCTGTGCTGAAAATATTTGGACTGATTTTTGGATGCTAGTATGTATCTTGTGGGGGCTTACTGCTTTCTCATTGAAACTCCTTTTCCATTAATAATTTTGTTTTGCTTCTGTTGACAGATATTTTACTATCTCCTCTGTCTTTGGAACGTTAATAAGAACCTGTTGTATAATTTTCTCTGTTCTAATTTATTTATCTATTTTATAGGTTGCTCGAGGTGACAACAGTGGTGGGGAATCTATTCCTATGCTTTTGAGAATTCCACGATTTACTGATCCTTGGGGTGGTTATGACATGATTGGATTTGGGGACATTCTGTTTCCTGGTTTGCTTGTATCGTTCTCCCGGAGGTACTATCTTAGATCTACATTTGTTGCTCACTACTGACTAATAAACTGGTGGATACAAAATCTTTATTCTATGTATTTTGTGTAATACAGTTTCCTTTCCTCTTGTTTTTCTGTTTCATTCTTTGTTTTATTAGAGATGAGTGAGGTTGGGGTTGGGGTTTGGGTTGGGGTTGGGATTGGAATTGTGAGATGGAGTGGGTTGGGCTCTTCTTTTATCTAAAATCACTTGTATTATGCAAACACTGGGAGATGAGGTATAGAATTCAGATATTTTCCGAAGTAGTCCTAATAGATTAGGACAGAAATGAGTTTGTGGTTGAGGGGAAAGTGCAACTTCTATGAAATTTGGAACTCAAATTTCACCAAAATTTCAAAGCTTATTAGTCTTATAGATGTATCCTTATTGACACTTTTATATCATCAAGGTTTTGGTTGGAAATTGAATGATTCTGCATTTCTTGCTGAAATATGTGATAAGATAGTGGTAATTTTTAATGAGGATTCTTATAGATGGCACATTAATATCTTCTTGATCTTTATGTCACTCAAAGTAGGTTACAGAACTAGTGTTTCAATCTATAAATGTAGATCTTTTGATATAACTTTTCTGTTTGTTAATTACTCTTTAACCCTTTATGTTACTCTCGCTCCTCCCTTTCCTTGTTTTTTTCAGATATGACAATGCAACTAAGAAGACCTTGTCCACGGGGTATTTTCTTTGGTTGATAATTGGCTATGGATTCGGTGAGCATTCCTTTATCATGCTAGTGATGTGGCATTTAATGCATGTTCAATTGGCAACCAAAGTTGCCAATCTATCTGTATAATATATATGCAAGCTTAGGATTTCAGCAACTAAGTTAGAAATTTTACATGTGTTATTGACAAATGGACAAAAAAAATCTAATCAATTATTGACACATTATTAAGCCACGTCATTTAACTAAAAATCTAATCATTCAACTTTCAATGCAGTTGTTTTATATTTAATTAATTGGGTTCATAATTAAAGAATATTTTAAGTTTTCTGTTTAACTAATAAATAAAATACTTAGTGCTTCTAATGAGAATTTGTATTTGCACGGGTAGACAACTTGTTAAGCATTAACTCAATGTATTTTAGTGAAAGGAAAATTTCCTCTTTATTTCTTTAGATTTAATGTTGAAGCTGGCTGATTTTATTAAGTACTTGTCTACTTGAAGCCTCCAACTAAAAGGATTTCTGCTGGTCACCTACTGCTCAATCAAAGACATTTCTGATTGATCAAAAGCCTTTTAACTGTTAACATGAGGGATAATAAGCAGCAAATCTTGCAAATTAATACACAAAGCAAGTTGCATACCCACATGATTCTGATATATTGGCACATAAATTGCATCTTTTGTTCAATGTAGCATCTGCAATTTTAAATGGCAGGACCCTATGTTGGTTGTCATCCCACATAGTTGAGCATAAGGGTGTAAATGAGACGAGTCAGGTTGCGAGTTGGAGTTTGGACCGAAAAAAGTTCGGCTGGAATTGAGCTTGAGCCTAATAACATTCAGCTCAAAAGCATATCGAATCTTATTGATCTATTATATATACATATATATAATATTATTTTTGGCTTGAGCCTAATTCTATTAGGCTCGAAACCTTGTCAAACCTTATTGAGCTTTTATATATACATACATACATATAATATCATTTTAGGCTTACTCGAGGCTCGAGGCTCAAGCCTTAAGACAAGCTCAAGCCCTAATTTTTGAGTTGAACTCGAGCTTTCATTGAGTCAAGCTCGAACCTATAATTTTTAGGCTCAATGCGTCTCGAGCCGAGCTTCCAGCCGGCAGGTTCAATCTTAGCTCAGCTCATGTACACCCTTAGTTGAGTATGCTGATATATATCAATCATTCATTTGACAAGCATCCTATCCTGGCATTTCTGCCTTAAAAATTTCCATTTCTTGAACAGGGAAGTTTTATGATCCAGAAGTCCTTTATCTTTTGGAAAAAAGAAAATGTTCCTTCACCCTAGCAACCTGTAATGACCTGAAGTAGTAATTGGCATAAGGGACAATGAGGAGTAAAGAATCTGATAATAAGTGAAAAAAAAAAAACAAAACAAAGGATGAAAATATATAATTATGTCATCTTTTTTGGTCAAAGAGGAAATAATGTTACTAATTTTTATCTGTGGACTGAGAACACCACTTTATATGCCTTTTTGACTGACTAATGAGGGTGGATCTAAAATTTAATAGAAATGGTAGCTTCCCACTGAGCCACCACTCTGCACAATTTGGGTGGGATGGATGGAATTTGGTGAGATCCAGCTGATAAAATGGAAATATGGTATTCCTTCCATCTATATGTTTTCCACTCTGGAAATAGCCATGCTTCTCTTTGGAATCCATCTTTGCTCTTCTTTCTTTTCACCCACATCTCCTGTCACCCAAACAGTCTGTAAATCCAATTATTTAAGGGAGGGAAAGAGGAGATCTTGTGAATCTGCTGATGCTCACTTCAAAAACTTTGTAAGATTTTTGAGGCCGCTGAGGATGTTAGAAGGATTGTCCTTACTCATGAATGTTACTGATGGCGGACGTTGTGATTTTATTTTTTTCTATTAAGCAATTAGCTGTCATGCTAGTTACAGAGACAGAGCTAGTAGGCCAAGTCATCCTTTCTAGAAGCATCTGCCTACTATGTTCCATTGAGGAGTGTGGGAAAAGAGGAGAAATCCGGTCAATATGTATGATGGCTTTCTTGGAGTAAAACAGGAAGAAATACTAACTAAATTGTTAACTTTGAAGTGAATTTTATTTGTTGATTTTTCTTGGGAAATATCTTTATACTTGAGCTAGCCATGATCTGAATCCAAAGATTTCCTGAAATTAATATTGCAAGGTTTTTGAGCTTTTGAAAATGAAAGGTATTACATTCAGACAGATGAGGGAAGTAGAGAGGTCGCCAACTATATGATTGAATGCAGGTAAAGTGGAGCAGCATTCTATATTACCAGCTAAGTTGAAACTTTTATGGGACGATTTGTTAATATATTATACATCATGACGAGTGCTGGGATGAAGAAACAATAATTACATGAGGTTAATGTTGTAAAAAGGTCTGAGATGAAGGTTTGGAAAAATGAGGATGGATCAGATAAGGAAGATGCATTTATAAAGAGCTGGAGGTGGCACCTACTAAGTAAAAGTTGAGAAGAGAGGTTGGGATGGTGTAAGCATGGGCATCATAAACCAACAAATATGCCAATTCTAATGATTCAGCATGTTGAAGTTGTAGGAAATATAAAATAAAAAAAGGGGCAAGGACAGGGCTAGGATGACATCGGAGACTTAATAAAAAAGGATCTATTGATTTTATTTTTCTGAAGATATATCCCTTGTTAACTAAATTGATTGGAGGAAATCTATATTGCTGGCCCCAATTAGTTTGGTTACACCTTCATTGAGTTGAGTTCTTTACTACTATCTTGAGATATTTATGAATACTTCGTTTTAGTTTTGGGTTTCCCTTGCAATTTGGTTTTTTTTTTCTTTTAAGGGTGCTTGATCTCTTTCAAATTTGTACTTGTGCCTTTTGCCTTACCAAAAATTGCACCTGAAGTAATTGGCCCATTTGTTAATGTGTTTTCTCTTCTAGAAAGCATCACAAAGGTTGCACAAGTGACTCCACAGACTCATAAATGAGACCAAAGTTCATCTTTTGTTTTGCCTTTTAATTGAAAAAGTATTAAATTAAATGTATTTGATTTTTTATCAAACAATATTACCTTCTACTCTTGGAAACTATATAGTTGGAGATAAAGGATATACTTTTAATCCAACTCCAAAAAAATAAATTTAATTCTTGAAGTTATTGTGTTTGACTTAGTTGGCCTATGATATTTGTGTATTTTTTTATGGTACTAATTTCCTCTTTGATTGCAGGTCTGTTCCTCACATACCTAGGATTATATATAATGAATGGGCATGGTCAACCTGCACTCCTCTATCTTGTTCCTTGTACCCTAGGTATGAATTGGTAGATTAGATTTAGTTTTGGACAAAATTATGTGGTTTTTGGTAAAATTAAAAATTTTAATAGCTAATAATTTGTGTTGATTCCTTAAAAGTTCACATACCTATTTAGTTGCTTGAGAATGTGTAAACCAAAATGACCAATTTTTTTGTTATTAATATTTGCAAAGACTTGAAGGACCAATTAATTTTATGGTTTAATTTATTATCTTTTTGGATAAGATGGAATTACACTTGTATTTTGAGAAAGCACATTTATATAAAAGCTTCATTTGATTCTCATCTTTGGGCTAGTTGGCTGCTGCATTTGTTTTCTATTAAATATTGGATGCTAGCACTAACATGAGAGTTCTATTCTCTTTTAAATCTATTTCAATTGCCTCAACCAAATAATTAACCATGTCATGTTGATTTGGAACTTTGGTAATTGTAGTTGGTCTTAAAATTGGTTCAGTTTTCTCAACAAAATGCATTCATAGTCAGAGATGAGGTGATGAAGGTGGTGGTTGAATGATGAATATTAGTTGTAATAATCGTGGCAATGGAACCCAAAATTGTTATGTCAGTGTTGTAGTAAATGACAACCATGGTGGCGCTGATCTTGAGGGTGATTGGGGTTGGCAGCAATGAAGATCGTAGGTTTTTGTTTTTTTTAAATAATTTGACATATAAGTGATTTCATTTTGAATTATTATCTGAGAACAAAATTGTTACTTGAAATGCTTAATATGATCATTGTTCTTCTGATTTGCTAGGGAAGACTAAATTTTGATATTCTTTTCTCGATCTATTACAGGGATTTGCGTTATATTGGGTATGGTGAGAGGTGAGATAAAAGACCTCTGGAGTTACGATCCAGACATTCCCTCTTCAAAGGATTCCGGGGAAGCTTGAATCTATAAAGTGGCTATAATTTCGAGAAGTAGATGCAGAGGAAATCACAGGTTGCGAAGTTTTATATTGTGAAGTGGTTGGCTGATGTTTCTCTTGTTCATAAGAAATGTTAATTCAAAGAGTTCGGTGGTTAAAAGAAAAGGTCTGTATGTCTAAACATTCAGTTCACCTTGACTCTCATACCAATGTATATCATCCAAAGTATGTACAATGACATGTTCTAATGCTCCAGAATATGTGACAAAAGAAAATTTTTCCCTGTTCTTTTTGTTTAACTTGATTGGTGAATTCTTTGTAGTCGTTATGTAGGCGAATCCAATTTGGACTTGCATTTAGAAGAATACATTTTCCATGAATAATGTATAATGTCATTTCTTAGAGCGTTTTATTTGAGATGGAAGAGAAAGTTCCATCTCAAGATTTTGATCGATTGAGATAGATTAAGACAGCAGGGCGGTGATCATGGAGGGAAGTCGAACTCCTATAACAACTCACCTGGCGCTTACCTACGTGACCTATACCGGCCGTCGGGCCAAGAGCCAGGCCCCCGAACTTTCTTTTCCTCAAATAAAAATGATGTCAGACGTTCAACTATCAACCTTTTTAATTTTTTTAAGTGATTTTTTTAAAATTATCTTTTACATCATTTTACTTGTTATTGATGAAGTTGAACTTTTTGGGATTTCGTAAATCGGCTAGTTTTTTTAGCATTAGAAAAGGGATTTAAATATCGATGAATGAATTTTATAAAATTTTATGAATTTTATTTAAAAATCTATATTTTTGTGTTTGAAATAAAAAAAATACTCTTTAAGAAAAGAAAACATACATTTCTAAATATGCTTTAAATATGTTTTAGTAAAGAATATTGTTTTTATTAGTATTTAAATATGCTTAATTAATTTGAAGGTTATTATTATATTCTAAGGGTATGAATAGCAGAAATCAATAATAAATTAGGAACAGAAAATTAAAGCATCTGAAAAATGATTAAGATGGCATTCAACAAGCACCTGATATTATAAGATAACAACACAAAAGCATTATAGTATCGCATTAAATTTGAAGCTCACATTACAAGAACTAATAGAAAGAGACCAAAGCTATTGAAAGTTCAATTTCTTTATTTATCTATGTATACAACAATATAATCTCTCTTTGTATTTTTGTTTCAGTTCATTACTATTTAGCTATATAATTTCATCATATTATTCTTGGATAGAACGTACATGACATTAGAATAATTTTTCATGCCTCAATTCTACAATTGGGAATTTCAGGAAGGTTGCACTTGGCCGGGAGCTGCAAGACAAGGTCTGGGTCAATTCCAAGGGCAGGAAGCAAATTGGAATTCATGAAGAAGCAAAGGCAGGCCATGCCACCGCGGGCAAGCACCGAGCAGCATTCGCTTGTGGGCAGAAGAGGGTTTGGAGAAGTCACGGCTGGCTTACATTCCAATAGGTCTTGAGGAGGGACATTGCACATATTTTGAGCATTAGAAAGATAAAGCTCACCAACTATAAGTAATATAGCCACAACAAAGAACTTTTTTACTCTCTCCATTTTTGCTAGTTTGGGATGTTGAAGTAGTGATGGGTTTGGTGTTTATATATTGGAAGTGTATGAGGATAACATCCAATTGGAGGAAGTCCGTGAATCTAATTTAATTAAGAAGGTAAAAAATAACAATAAGAACGTGTTGATTGAGATAGTTAGCGGTTAACCACTTCAATCCTGTAAGAGTTGAGAACATAAAATCGATTTTCGAGGAGAATTATTTTGATCCATCAAGTCTCTCTATAAATAATAAAAGAAAAAAATTTAATTGGGTATTCTCCCCTAATCTGCTTTTCTTCAAATGCCAGTCTCATTTCATTAATTAGGGCTTAAAGGGGGTAATGTAAGGTCTCTCATACATTCTTGTGTGAACATAAATTTATTTTTGACTGAATTTTCTTAACTAATGCTTGAACCAATTTTTATTTATCTTGTTAAATATCCTTTGGTCCAATAGAATACGCCCAATTACTTAAGAAAACGTATATATAAATTGTTCGTGAATGTCTCGTAACAATGGTGAAAAATGTGTTTATGAATATTTGTAGGTTAGCATGTTTTATAAAATTGGTAATTTTTATCAATAAATATCTCATTTTCATGAATCCATCTGTGTGCGAAGAATTTTCTTTTATTTTTAGGTATGTGGTAGCTCAGAAACACTTACAAAGAGAACCGTGGAAGCATCTCTATAGTCTACATGCATTGTGTATGATCAATAATAATACTAATAATAATAAGAAATCGATTAAGAGATGATAGATATTCCTTCTCTTTAAATCAATCGTTTTAAATTCGATCTCTGAATATAGATTTTCTTTAAATACTCTGAATGAAAACGTTTTCCTCTTTTTATGAATTTACTCGACGCAAATTCGGATTAATCTAATTTATAAATTTCAGATACGTACCAAATACTTTGGCACCAAAATGATGACGATGACGATGACGACATCCCCCCAAAAAGATAGTTCATTTTTCCTTTTTAATTTGTCCCAAAATATAGGTCACTCTCGTTTCTTGCATTATAGTTAATTCTTACATTTCTACTGTATCATTGTTAAATTTTATCTTATTTTTAATAATCCTCATTAATCCTTATCTATTATTCTAATATAATAGTTACTCATGTGTTATTTAATATACGCATAACAAGAAAATTATATGAATAAAATTATCTTTTAACTATAATAAATATTTTTTATTAATCTATTTGGAAATAGAAAGTAGACTATCTTTTTAAAAGAAAGAGAATAATATGAAATTGCAGGTTGGTGGATACATAATTCTAGTGTCACGGTTGTGCTATGTGAATGTGTTTAAGATTGTGTTCGACAATAATTTTTCAAGTAGTTTTGATCGTTTTGATCATAATGTTTTAATCTCTAAAAACTGTTCAAAAATTGTTTTATATAATGTTTGGTAATATACCGTTAAAACGATATTTTAGAGATTAAAATAACGTTTTATGAAAAAGTTAACTCATATAATGTTTAATTTTTAGAGTTTTATGAAAAATTATTCAAAAGCTAACAGTTAAATATCACTAAAATAACTTACAGTTATCAAAATAATTAATTTTATCGAACAGATTATAACTCTATTAGTTAATTGTCAACAAGAAGTTAAGTTCTCATTTGGTTCAAAATGGTTGATTTCTCGGGAAATATATTTCGTGGGAAGTACACCTAAAAGAAAATTATTTACTAGAAAGTATAATTTATGTGTGTTTAGTATGCAAATCAACTTCCTGAGAACTAAATTGCTTCCAAACTATAAATTACAATAATACCCATAATATAAATTTGAGTGAATATAGATAAAATATGATAAATTGGTAAATGCATTGGACTTAACCAGAGTAAGTGCAATTTTCCTACCCATATCTAATAAACTTAATTTCATTATGTAAGAGAGGTTGCATGATTTACTTTCTAAGAAGTAGAATTTACAATGCAAACTAAACACAAGCATTTATACAACTCCCGGAAAGTTGCACTTCCCTAATCAACTTACTTCCAATCAAACATCACCTAAGATTTTTATGGGTAATAAAGTCAAAATCCACTTGAAAATTGGCCTTCTCATTTATGTAAAGAGTGAAAGGTTACAAATTTAAGTTCTCGATCATAGTTGTTTTCATCAATTTGGTGAGTTAAGGGACGACTACCTCTATTGTCCAACCCGCAGTATTATTTCAATCCATAAAAACCTTTAATAAATTAAAAAAAAATTGTGCATATGCTTGAAATATGATTAGCTTGTTTTATTAAAATTATTATGACTTTAATAATTATCATATTCGAAATTTATCATCAATTATGCAAAAACAATACCACAAAGCTATTGAACAATATAGAAAATACCACAAACGAAAACAAAGAGAGATCAAAGCTATTGAAAGTTCAATTTCTTTATTTATGTATATAATAATATAATCTCTCTTTGTATTTTCGTTTCAGTTCATCACTATTTTAGTGGTATATAATTTATCATATTATTCCTGTATAGACCATAATTTATCATGACATTAGAACAATTTTTCATGCCTCAATTCTACAATTGGGAATTTCAGGAAGGTTGCACTCCGGTAAGAGCTGCAGAGCAAGTTTTGGGTCAATCCCAAGGGCAGGAAAAAACTTGGACTTCTTGGAGGAGCAAAGGCAGGCCATGTCGCCTCCGGCCAGCGCGGAGCAGCAGGCCCTTGTGGGCGGGGGAGGCTTCGGAGCAATTACGTCTAGCTTACACTGCATTAGGCCTTGATAAGTGATGTTGCATATGGTTTGGGCATTAGAAAGATAAAGCTCACCAACCATAAGTAATATTGCCACAGCAAAGATCTTTTGGACTCTCTTCATTTTTGCTAGTTTGGGATGTTGAAGTAGTGATCGGTTTTGGTGTTTATATATAGGAAATGCGTGAAAATAAGGTCAAATCTAGTCAATAAATTTCTGATACCATATGGTATAGTGAACACAAAACTGTAGCGTCACGGCTGTGCTGTGTGAAGATGCCTAAATCTGTTAGTTAATGATCAACAAGAAATTAAGATTTTTATGCGTAACAAAATCAAAATCCACACTTGAAAATTAGTTTAAATTTTTTAGCTTTAATAATTTAATTAAACTATCCAATTGAAGTATCATGCTTAATGTGTTTAGGTTTAAGAATTTAGCTTAACAATCTTTTAATTAAAATATGACGTATGCTTTAAATGTAGCAAAAATTTCATTTTTTTCTCAAAATTTTTGTTCATAAGATTATTATTAGATAATAGAGACTTAAATTTATTGTATTTTTACACATGAATAAAATAATTCTCACTTATATCCGTAAATTTCGTGTATAAAACATAATTATATTCATTTTCTATTGAAATATATTTATATTTAAAATTAAAATTAATATGTATATATATATATATATATATATATATATATATATAACAAAGAAACCTAAAAGATTACTTGAAGCCATCTTCTTCCTTCTAAGAGGATCATTTAGCGCATCAAATATCCATGCAGCTTCCCCTTACGTCTTTGTTCATGCAAAAAAGCGTATTTTCTTTTTCTCTTTTCCTTTTCTTTTTCACTCAGAGAAAAAGAGCAACTATGGAGAGAAACTACTGTTGGGAGGAGCCAAATGGGCTTATTTATGGGCTTTTAATTAAAATGGATCAATTTCAAGGAGCGAAATGGGCCTTCATGCCATTGACTATATATATATATATATATATAAAAGTACATAATTGAATTGAGAAAATCACAAATAATAATACAAAAATGATAAAATAATAATATTTATTATTATTTCTTACCATATAATATAAGACAAAATGATATTTCTTAACACATAATATAAAAAATGATAAAATAATAATATTTATTTTTTTTATTTATTATATGTATGTAGGCAAGAATTTTCTTTAATCAATGGCAACGCGGGAAGGTATTAGTATTAATTATTATTTAGTTGTTGATATAAACCAAGGAGGGTGAGCATAGTCTTTGTACATACCGATTAGGCCCATAAAAATGGTAAGCGGGAAAGAAGAAAAACCCTCAAAAGCGAAGAAGAAGGCCTCACTCAAAAACCCTAAAATCGATTCCAAGTTCAAGAAGAAAAAGAAGCAGCCGCCTACTCTCAATGCCGAGAAGAACAAGAACAAGAACAAGAAGAAAAAGGTTATCCAAATCAAGAACAACTATAACAATGAAATCAACAACAACAACAACGAGCTAATACCAACTTCAGTGTCACAGCAGCTGAGTTTCTTTGTAAATGAGTTTGAATCTGCCAATGATCTTCAGCTCTCATCTCTCGAGCTTGAATCAATTAAAGGTATCTGTCTCTAACACAACCTAGTAGCAAAAAATGGTTGGATAACCCAAAGGCAATAATGTGTTTTATATAAGTTATTTCTTTTCGTGAATGTAACCTGGGTATTGAGTTCATAAGCCTTGTATCGCTGCTAGTGTTGATTTGCCTGATAGGGTGTCAAACTATGGTATCATTACATTTTTGGTATGTGAATATGTATAGAGACAAGCTTCGTTGAGTTACCTCAAGATATTAAGTCACTGGGGAAACAAATACAGGCTGCTTTTGGGCCTTCATGGAAAGAAGTGTTATGTGAAGGGAAGCTTGTAGAAGGGAAGATTGAAGCAGGGAGCCCATCCGTTCTTATTATTAGCACATCTGCCTTGAGATGCATTGAACTTCTAAGGTCTGTTAGTGTTTCATTTTGTTTTATGAATTATACACTTACTAACTAGATATTATGAGATTACCTAAAGTTGATGTTTTTATTGCAGTTCACTAGAAAAGATGCTTTCTTTATTCTAATGTGATTCTTAATAAGTAATTATAATCTTTCAGGGGTGTGCGCTCATTGACGAAAGAATGTCATGCTGTCAAGCTATTTTCAAAACATATGAAGGTTGAGGAACAGGTAACTTGTCGTGTTTTCAGGCTTTTCCATTTTCCATTTTCCATTTTGGCTCTTTTATCAAAGGCACTATCTCTGATTATGATTTTAACCTAAAATACATATGTCATTGATTCAATAAGGCCAAATTCTACCTATCTCTTGAAATTGTGGCCTTTCAGGGTTATTTGTCTTCATATGATGTGTCTGTTATATTTAATTTTCCTGAATTGTCCTTCCTGCTTTAACTTGGGAAATGATGTGAATTGATCCAATTTATCAGAGGCACTAGCTATGCTGAATGTCTTTGTTGCACGTCAGTCTGATCCCATTTCTCTTTGATTCAGTTTTAACCTAAATTGGGTGTATTATTGGTGCAATATTATTTTAAGGGCAATATGTCTGTCTTCTTAAATTGTGGCCTTCTGTGGTTATTTGTCTTCATGAGTTGGTTATTTTTGTCTCCTGAGTTCTTTTTTCTACTTTAAGTTGGGAAATGATGTGAAGTTACCCAAGATATCAAAGGCACTAACTATGCTGAATGTCTTTGTTTTGCACGTCAGTCTGATCCCATATCTCTTTGATTCACTTTTAACCTAAACTATGTATTATTGGTGCAATATGATTTTGAGGGCAATATGTACTGTCGTCTTAAATTGTGACTTCTAGGGTTATTTTGTCTTCATATATTGGTTGTATTAATCTCCTGAGTTGTTCTTTCTGCTTTAAGTTGGAAAATGATGTGAAGTTACCAAGATATTGAAGGCACTAGCTATGCTGAATGTCTTTGTTTGCACGTCAGTCTGATCCTATATCTATTTGATCCAGTTTTAATCTAAATTGTTCGTATTATTGGCGCAATATGATTTTAAGGGTGTGTACCTGTCTTATTATATTGTGGCCTTCTGGGGTTATTTGTCTTCATATATTGATTATATTAATTCTCTTGAGTTGTTGTTTCTGCTTTAAGTTGGGAAATGATGTGAAGTTACCCTAGATATCAAAGGCACTAGCTATGCTGAACGTCTTTATTTGCACGTCAGTCTGATCCCGTATCTCTGATTAAGTAATTTTGTTTCATCTTTTAACTTAAAGTTTTTTTGGTCTCTGGTCCATCTCCAATACCAGCAACTGGATGACTTTATGGGTTATATATCTCTGCAAAATTGCACATGACGCTACGAGTGATTATCAACGGCTCTCTCTCTCTAACAGATAGCTGGTTTTCATGCCCCTGCAATCCAAAAACAAAATCTCTCTGATTTTGTTTCTGATTTCCTAAATTATTTTATGTCATTTGCCTCAACACTGGACTCATTACTCCTTGAAGTTATTGGACCTCATTTTGACCCTTTTTATCGTTTTATTTTCCTCTTTAGTTGGTGTTAATATTTTGGTTTCCAGACAGTGATGTTGAAGTGAGAACCAGATTTTCGAAGGCTTCGGCAATGCTATTTATTTGTTTGCATCTCCATCTGATCTCAAAATATAACTGGATTTTGTTTTCTGTTCTAATAATTGTAAATTGAACTATGATTTCAGTTTTGAACCTCTTTTCCTTAAATTTTTATCTATTTAGATCTCTTTTAGCTTCCACCATTATCTATTAGATGGCTTGATTTTTCTTTTGTTCTTTACTTTTTTATTATTTTTTTGGTGCTTGGGAAATGATGAAAAAATTCAAACAAATTCAGAGGCATCAGCTCTGCTGAGGATTTATTTTGCACGTCAGTCTGATCCCGAAAGAATAACCTTGTTTCTATTCTTATCACCTGTTGCAACTTAAGCTAAAGTGAAAAAATATGCCCTTTTGTTTTGCATCTATAATTTAATGTGAATACTTTTCTGATCTTACTTCTGGTTGTATTACTAATGTATTAATTCTCCCATTATCATTTACTTCTGTTTTCTTCTGCAGTCTGTGCTGCCTGTATTACCATAAGAAGCTCTTCAATGGCATCTTCTTTTCCTTTCCATTTTTCATATTCAATATATCATACCAACATAATGCAAGCATAAGTTTGCTTGTAGAGCCAGAGATCATTTTTCTCACTTATGGTTCCTTTTTACTTTGGTGCTTACATGATGAAATCAATGATTTCTTGTGCATTAGTTTACTGTTAATTGCTAAGGTATTATACCTCTTTCACACAGCAATATGGCAATTAGGCATTTAGGCTTACCGTCAATTTATGATGCATTTTTATAAAGGATTAACTTTCTGGCTAAGGTATAACCTGAAAGGTGGGTCATGGAGGAAATAAATGTGAGGTTCTTAGAATCATTGATTTTGGGGGTCATTCCAGCATTAGTTTTTACGAGAATATTCTGAGCATATTTTTATAAAACACTGTAATCTACAGGGTAAGATGCTCCTATCTTCTGAAATAAAACGGAAATACTCCTTCCAACCACAAATTATAGTCCTTATTCGCCTTTTGGGATGTCATAAAAAATATACTTCATTTTTTTTTTAAAACTAAAAGTCAACAAATTAAAAGGTAAACTTGAAATGTGTACTTCTAATTGACTTTTTCTAATATCCATCATTGGTGCCAAAAAGTAATGTTGACCATTATTTGTGGAGGGTAATTTTTTTTATCTACAGTTCTGTTGAGATCATGGTATTATAGAAATGGTTCAATATATCTGTCCCTGTGAACTTGCTTGCATTTGCCATAAAAGAAATGGCTAAAATTTGTGACTTGAATGAAATTTATTGTCTGTTCAAAACTTATAGTTTCATTATTTTATGCTGCATTACCACTCATCTTCCATCTATCAGATCTTTTAATTCTTTATTTTCCCAATTTGAACTCTTTATGATTGTTGCAGGTAGCCTTGTTGAAGAACCGTGTGAATTTTGCTAGTGGCACACCAAGCAGGTACTACCAATGGTTGATATAAACTAATATGTGATGCTAAATAATAAAATTATACCAGTTCTTATTTTTGTTCTAGTCTAACCATGTCATCCGAAAAAAAAGTAAGGATCCCAATAGTTATGAAATAGTTTGCTTTGATTGTGAATGTAAATGGTGTTTTTGGTAACAGTTTCTGTTGGCTGAGCATTCAATTTCTAACCTTAATTGTTTAATTGTTTCACCATATATACATGTAAAAAAATTTAGTGGCATACTGGCACTGAGATGTTTTCGTCAAAAATTGAAAAAAAAAAAACAATTGGTTCCATCGTTTAGCAATCTAACGGTTTCAGTATAGGGCTTGATGCTTTCACCACAAAAGTGCAGATCAGATTGTGCTTATGTAAACAATACCTGTCGATGCACCCCCTTTTTTCTCTTGCCCTCTTCCTACCCAACTATTTTTCAGTTTTTCATTTTTTTTTAAATATTAATTTTCTTGGTGCTTTGATATTATTTGACTTGGTAATGTATGCATATCTATTAACCCATTTTGTTCATCTTTGAATTCAGTTTCTAATGTGATTTCTTGAGTTCTTCTCATTATAATTTTAAGGGTGAAGAAGTTGATCGATGTTGAAGCACTGGGGCTTTCACGGTTAGCGGTTATTGTGCTTGATATTCACACAGACGTTAAGGGCTATTCATTGTTAACACTTCCACAAGTCAGGTATGATTATGAGTTTACTGAGAACCATGTTCATTACTATTGTAATTTATTGTGATTAGCACTTATTTTGATGATCTTACTCTTGCTGTTCTTCTGCCTGATCCCTATGCTTTCATGAAAATTGTGAAAACTATTTTCTCATGGAAGTTCTCTTAAATTTGGCAGAGATGAATTCTGGGACTTGTATAAGAACTACTTCCACCAACGACTTTTACAAGGTGATCTCCGTATCTGTCTCTTTGGTCCATTACTAAATGGCAACCAATTAAGGGGTAAAAGAAAGAGAGTTCCTGAAGAATAGATTGCAAATTTTCTGATATAGATTTCCAATTCTGAGTTTTGCTTTATGAATCCATTGTTGCAATATTTGACAAATTTCCTTAACTCATGAAGTGCTAATTCAGTTCTATGAGTTTAAAAAAAGGTTCAGTTCTATGCTTTTATTATTGTTGTTGTTGTTCAAGAGTTGAAACCCCAAAATTGATGATTTGATTAACTTATGGAGCAACATAAGATACACTGTTTAGGAAGTGGGAATTGGAGAAATTTAGAGTGCCCCAAGAACAAAACCTTAAAGTTTAAGAGCAATTTTGTATATTAGACCCCAATTTTTTTATTATAGTAGGATGTGTGATGATTTTTGCACTAAGATTATATTTGATAACTCATCTCTGTGAGAAGTGGCAAATTGAAATTGGATGACGCCTCCACTTATGGACCTTAATGAATTCTTTTCTTGGTGGTGGATATGGACATTGGTTAAATTTAACTATCTACTTCCCTTTCTTGAAATATAAATATTTCTTCGATCCAGTCCTGAAGAAGAAGAAGCCAAGAGTCAGGAATTTTTATATGCCACTTACGTCATGTGTGGTGACATATGGTTGCAATAAAATCATGGATAAATGCTCGATTGAAAATATTGGCCCAAGTTCAATGAAAATGGACTATCCTAACAATGGAATACTTTCTAGTGGCAGTTATCTTGAACTTGTTTAGTACATTCAAACGACTCTTTATTTTTTATAATTTAATGTCACTTGCAAGCACCTTGAAAATAATATTTTTATATATATAAAGATTATGTAAGGCAATATTCCTTTAAAAAAATTTAGTTCTATTTTTTAAAAATTTTGAGATAAACATAAAATTAAAAAAAAAAAAAAAAAGACATTCAGCATTTAACACCCTCAACTTTTATTAAATCCTTCAATCAAAGTGCATAATTCCAAGTTGAATAAAGGCTTATTTTTAACAAATATTAAAAGATTCAATATTTTTAATTCATTAGAGGTTTTTATAGGTTGAAATAATATTGTAGGCTATTCAATAATGGGGGTATATTTCCTCACGTGGCGCTACTCTTGGCTCATTATTAAATTAATGAAAATAATTATGGTCGAGAGAATTTAAATTCAAGATTTCTTAGTGAGAAGATAAACTAGATTTACATTTGATTGGCATTAAAAGATTCAATATTAATAAATATAAAATAAGAGATTTAATGGGTGCAATTTAATAAATTTAGAGGTCTAATTATATATATTAAAGTTATATTTCGTAAAAGTATAAATAATACGTTGAAAGTTAGTTGTGGAACAAGAGGGAGGGTAAGGGATGGCCTTCGCCACTCTTGTTCTGTTAAGGCTATCTAAGTAATTTGAGGGAGCTTGCTGCATACTTCCCACTATCATTGTGGAATTAGCACCAAAGCTTCTAGAAGTTGACTTGGTGAAATTACTAAAATTTTCACACTTACGAGATGGCTTTGGTTTGACTTCGAAGGAATTTGGTCTGACCAACAAATGTCCATTTGAAATCTTAGTTAATAGTTGGATTTCATGTTGATATTACAAAAATAGAAGACAATTAAAGTAATGCCAATTGATTCCTCATTACGATTTTATGATTGTTGAATCTAAAATCATAAATGGGTTATTTTCCAAGTGAATTAGTGGAACTTTCTAATTTCATGCCCTTCAATTTTATTATTTTTATCAATTTTTCAGCGAGCGATCATGTTCAATAATAATTTTTGAGTTAGCATTTAGTGTTTTAACTAAAGTCAAAACACTATTTTTATTATTTATTATATTCAATAAAGTAGCATTTAGAATTAGAAAAAGCGAATTATATAAAATGATATTTTCTTTAACAATTAATAGAACAATAGCTAAACAGTTAATAACTTCTAAGATAGCTACGGAGACGTTAATTTCAAATTAATATTTTTGATTTCGCTTTGATTTTACTGTATTTTTTTATAATTTTAAAATATTTATTTATGTGCAATTTTATTCCAAAACACCATTTACCACTCAAATTTATTCTTTTTTTTCTCTTAAATATTGATTAATACTATTTAATAATATTAATGAAATAAAATAACTAAAAAAATAAAATAACGATACTCACATCACTTTTATATACCCATTGTTATTCATATTATTAATAATAATGAAAATTTAAGTTTCGAATGTGAGTCGAAACAAAAGCATTTTTCTCACCAACTCTATGGATCCCACTGTTGAATCTAAAACAAGAAGCTCCTGAAACCTTATCAAGTGAGAACATCATACATATATATATAACCATATGGAGTCTGTATCGTTTTGTGCTAAATTTATACTCGAACCAAAATAATACTTGAATAAAATCCTTCCAACAGTAATAACTTTGAGTTTCAAATTTTCGATATCGCAGTTAAAATTCGCTTAAAAATGCAGTTTACTACTGTTAATCTAATTACCTATTAGAGATTTTTATTAGTTCGAAGAAATATTTGTAGTTCTAAATTTTTTTATGTAAAAGTTAGAGGTAGAACTAAATTTTTTTTTTATGTAAAATTTTGGTGTTAATTTGTGGAATTACCCTTAAGAATTTCCAAAAAAACCATAGTGCATAAATGGTCATCACTATTTACAGTATAGCTGCCACAAAATATGGTGGCTGTCTTTTAATTGGTGGAGTATGGAGCCACATAACCTTATTCATTTATTTATTTATTGATAAATAAATAAAATTATGTATTTAGTGATAATAATTAATTGACTGAGACAAAGTCAATGGTCTTCTTGAGGAGTAATTGTGTTTAGCATAGTGCAAACCTCATGCTTAGGTATTATAGATGTCATTTAAATTAAGATTAGAATACCTTATTTTGTCATATGTTATATTGAGAAATTTTGTATTCCAACCACAAAATCCAAAAGTATAAACCTCTTTGTGTTTGATTCAAGACCATAAGAAAACAAACATTAAATTCCCAATTTGGCTTTGCCTCACCATGCATCATTACCACATGACATTAATCGTATAGTGTTTGAACTAATTTGTCTTAAGATATTATTTTATGCTCTTACATAGTTTAATTTTTAATATTTTACGAGAAATTACTCAAATAGTCATTGACTAATTAAATGGTGAATAGTTATTAAAACAGTAAATTTTATTGAACAAATTCATTTGATATATTTATTTGTCTAACTTCTTACCTTTATATAGAAAATGGAAATTATCAATTTCTTTGTGAATATAGAGGTCAAAGGTTTTACCTTTATTTAAAAAAAATTATGGGTTCTTTGCGGCATCCAAATTTGAATAAAAAAAAAATATGTCTTCAAAATATACTTAATTTTGTCATAGTCTAAGGTAATAGTATTGGAAGATTTTATTTCTCAAGTAGCAATAAAAATCTAATTTAGAGTACTATTTAAGAAAACAAATTATGACCAAAGGCTACGTCATATCAAACTTTTAAGCATCATATCAATCTGTCCTTTTGTATTAATTAGACTATTAATAAGGGAAAAATAAAACTATTATTCCTTAACCCTTTGTTTAGGAATTATAATTTTTTGAAGGAAGAAACATTAAAGAAAGGATTTTTAAAAAAAAAAAAAAAAGAAATAATGCAAATATCATTACTTCAAGCAAAAAAGATTCAACAAAACTCTCAAACTTAAAGAATGGAATTTTTTATATTTATATATAGATATATATATTACCAATTGGACTGTCACGGTGTGAACATTGATCATAGGATCAAACACTAAGATGAAATGTATCTTGACTTTACTTTGGAACAACCATAATATGCAAAAACCTCCAAATCCATCATGGTGACAAGAGCTTGACATCATCATGATGATTGGTCCAAGCCTCCATTGAACATGAAAAGTGGGTCCCACATTTTCTCTCTCTTTATAACACCCATGCCTCCAAAAACTCTTCCTTTGTGTCAGACCCCAACAAACTTCCTAAAGGAAAAAAAAAAAAAAATCTATCTTTTTCTCTTTTTCTATTTTTTGTCTTCTAATTTCCCCCCCAATCCCTTTGCTATATATATCCAATATAATTTATAAGCCTAAAGCATAGGACAAGTACCCAACAGAAGCTATATTTATATATAGAGAGAGCATTAGTTTTGCTTTATTTTTTATGAGAAGGGCCATATACAACAAGAAGCTTCTGTTCAACTTATACCCAACAACAACTACTACCAAGAACAGCAACAACAGTATCAAAGTTCTTTCCTTTATCAGAAATATCATGTCTGATCAATCTGATCAAGCTTTCAATAGACCAAGAATGGTCATTAAAAAAGTTCTAGCCAAGCCTCAACATGAAGGTGATGGTGCTGTTGTTAGGAGAGGCATTGGAAGGTAAATTTCTTTATGTTTTGTCTTCCATGTTTGTTCTTTCCTGCCATATTGTATTTTCTTGATTTTTGTTTATTGGGTTCTTGTTTTCTTGAATTTTTGTTATGTGGGCACTGATTCTGTTTGTTTATTTAGGAATGAATTGAGGTCCTTGGACCCTTTTCTTATGTTGGATCATTTTTCAGGTATAAATTGATTTATTTTTGAAACAATGTAATAATGATCTCTATTTGTTTGATGTAATGACTCTTTTGAGTTTTATTCTTTGGTTTTTGCAGTGGCTGCTCCTGCTGGATTTCCTGATCATCCTCACAGAGGTTGTTCAAACATTATATATATATATATATATATATATATATATATATATATATATATATATGTTCGAGTTTCTATGTTTTTAAAATATGGCAATTGGGGATTCTTTTTCTTAATTCTAATATGAAATCTGGATTACAGGTTTTGAGACTGTTACATACATGCTTCAGGTGCAGTTGAATTTGGTTTAAAATTCAGTTCAAAAATCTAATTTGTTGGAAATTTGTTAAAAAAAAAAAAAACTAAATATTTTGAATTGGTATGTAATTATTAGGGAGGCATTACTCATCAAGATTTTGCAGGACATAAGGGTACTATCCACACAGGAGATGTGCAGGTAAAGCATTTCAATTGATTTATTTCATGGTATCATTGACTCTTTGATTTTGATATTCAGTGTCTCCTTTTTATTTATCATTTTTTTCTTGCTATTATGTACAGTGGATGACAGCAGGAAGAGGGATAATCCACTCAGAAATGCCTGCAGGAGAAGGAACACAAAAGGGTTTACAGCTCTGGATAAATCTATCTTCTAGAGACAAAATGTAAGAAATCAATTTGACACTATTGTTCTGTTAATCTCCGCCAAAAAATCTATGTACCGGGAAAAAAAAATTTACAGTCACTCGAGTCATCGGTTACCAGATGTTCAAATATAAACTACTTCTTGACACTGTAAAGTCTATTTAACATTAAAGTTGAATCAACTTTTCAAAAAAAAGTTCCTTGTAGATTCTATTATATAATACAATTTGTTAGTGTTGGTTAGCTATTTTAAAGCTTTATTATAATTTGAACATGCGAATTCACCTTAAAGATAAGCTCTGATGACTTCTTATTGATCATCTTTTTCAATATAGTAATATTTTTTTCCAACAGCAGCTTAATAATACTGAACAAACTATAACTGTATAATTGTGGATACTTGTTGATCTTTACTAATTTCCAAAAAATTCTTGACAATTAGTTGGAGTTGCTACGTGTTTTGTCAGCATTGGTTAGCTTTGATAATGATTAAAAGTCCTTGTCTGTGTTCCTTTCCTTGACCTTTAAGATATGCTCACTTTCCCCACAGCTACAAGCAATTTAAAAATTTTCCAAGGCATACCCGCATTTTTCAATCACATATTTAAATTCTTTATATTGATTAACTTACTTGGAATCTATCTTCGGTTTGAAGAGTTAAAACTAATCTGAAAAGTTATCTTTCAGGATTGAACCAAGGTATCAAGAACTTTTAAGTGAAGATATAAAAAGGGCAGAAAAAGATGGTGCTGAAGTTCGAATTATAGCAGGAGAATCAATGGGAGTTATATCTCCAGTTTACACTCGAACACCCGCAATGTTCTTGGATTTTACGCTAAAACCTCGAGCTCAAGTGCATCAAAGCATTCCAGAATCATGGAATGCATTTGTTTATATTATTGAAGGTGAAGGAGCATTTAGTATCCGAAACTCTTCGCCTGCAACTGCTCACCATGTTCTAGTTTTAGATTCTGGAGATGGTTTAAGCGTGTGGAATAAGTCCTCAAAGCCATTAAGGTTCGTGTTAATTGCAGGGCAGCCAATTAATGAACCAGTGGTTCAACATGGTCCTTTTGTGATGAACACACAAGCTGAAATCGAACAAACCATTGAAGATTATCACTATTGCAAAAATGGATTTGAAATGGCTAAGTATTGGAGATCACAATAAGTGGGTTAAAGAAAGCTTTCAAATCTTGAGAGCACATTCCAACCATTAAAAGATAAGAAAGAAAGAAAGTTTCAAGAAATAAAGGGATAGTTTTCTTTTTATCTTCACCCCTGTCTCTATCACTCAATACCTCTGTGCAGAGCAATCAAATGGAAGTTGAAAAGGAAGTTATGCTTTACTGATTGGAACAAGAACTTCTAGAAGATCTTAAGTCCAGCTGAAGATATTAGATATGGCTATCAAATCTTTCTTTCTTTTCTTTTTTTTTACTTTTTTCTTTTTTCTTTTTCGGTTTTCTTCCCCAACTATATTTTTTCACTTCTGAAAAGATATCTTGTGGTAGTTGATGATTAAATTATTAATTATTACTATTGTTTTTGTTTTTGCCCTTTCATTTTTCCCTTGAAAAATTATTTGATAATTTTGAATATCTCTTCTTTTGTGTTAAGATAATAGTAGAAATGCTGGTAGGGTAGTTTTCTTATGAGTTGGGTTCTCTATCATATCTGCTACACCCATAGGTGACCCTCCCCTTACCAAATTGATAGCTTGGACCACTTCCAAGCACAACATAGAGATTGGAGAGATTTAAGTGAATGATTTAGAAAAGCAGGTCTCTCTGTTTGTATTGAAAGAAAATGATAGGAAGAGAAAATCGAACTCTCTTCAATTAGGCTATCTGTTTATTAAGGTATATTTGCTCCATTTCATACTGACTCCTGAAATTTTAAAATATGAAACATTTTACTAATTAATTATAACATATAAAATATGACCTCTCAAAATCTTTTCTTTTGGAAACTAAAAGTTATAATCTTAAAAGAGCATAGAGTTAAGTGAGTTATTTGACATTTTATATATACTTATATTATATTTTATAGTATATAAAATAAACATTTTAGAGAGAAAACTAATATTTTGCGGAAAAGAAAATACATGTAGAGCAGTACAGAAGATAATTATAAATTTTTGAAAAGACAATTATCAACAATCCACGAAAAAACCAGCTGCAATAAATTAACAGATCCATCTCTAATCTGTTCATCCTTGCTAGAAAAGCACATGAAAAAACTGGCAAATAGAGCAAAAGAACTAACAAATACAATAGCTATATGTGACCCTTGCAGTGTGCATTACAGAATCTCACAAAATAGATAATCTTTCGCCCACGATTCTTGTAACTAAAGCACAAAAACCTGACTGCCCTTTTTTTGTATTGAACTAAACAATTTCATATCTATAATATCAACTTATTTTGTAAGTAAAGAACCCTTAAGACATATTCAATAAAGTATGAAAGAAACCAACCAAATTGAATTAAAAAAACCAACCACAAAAAAGCCCTCAACTTGTATGCCTTTTTGAAATGAGAAGAAAAGAGGTTATCTGGAGCAGCAGGAGGAAAGATAGCCTTGGGATTGTTTTGATCCATCCGTCCCGTTATTAACGAGGGTTACCCTGTTCAATGATAGTTCAGCTTTGTAAGTATCTGAGTTCAAGACCTTCCGACTCACATTATTATAAATCTCCCGAATAACAATCTCAAAAGCCTTTTTAACATTGGTTGAGTCAAGAGCAGAAGTCTCCATGAAGAATAATCCTTCTTCTTCCGCAAGGCTTTTGCCTTCCTCGACACTTACATCCCTAATATTCTCCAAATCACATTTGTTCCCGACCAGCATCCTTGCCACAGTTGTGTCAGAATGAGCTGCATCATTGTGCAAGTTCAGACCATAAGATATCTAGTGAGCATGACTTAAACTAATTAAATTAGGATTAAAACTGAACAGAAAACCAAAACTAAATCTAATTTTCGTTAGAGAGTAGTGTAGAATATAAACTTTTGTGCCAATATCTAGCTATTCCTACAAACTTTATAATCTATACAGCAGCCAAAATATATATTATGCATAACATACTTATTAAAATACAATTTGCAGCTTGTTTTATTTTCAAATTGAAAGGAAAGAAAACAAAATAAAACCAAAAATTAGTTTTTCTGCTAGTCCAAAGCAATCATATATATAATTGAGGGGCAAACTGAACTGTCCAAATTTTTCTAGCTCAATTTTGTTACCAATCTAGATTGAACATACCTCTAGAGCCTTAAATTGCTACAAGACAAACAACTTCCACCAAGACAAGTTAAAAGTTGTTCAAGTATTTAAGAAAATCACGTAATAATTTTATGTGGTAGGGAAAGCATTAAATTACATAAATGCTTGCAACTACCAAAATGTATATCACTTGTTGCTTTGAAGAAGGAAGAAAAAAGATTACACAATGAAATTAGATTGAATTGACACAAGATACCACTTGCCAGGCTGCCAAAAGTTATACGGCTCAAACTCAATGAAAGGGTTGTTTAATAAAAAATCACTCAACGTCAAATTATATCTTTAATGAGCTCTCACACGGAATTTGCTAAGCATAAATTCTTGACCCTGTACAGATGCAGCTCTTCCTCATACTGAAACTATAATTAATAAAAAAGAGGGAATTCGAATTCTTGACCATCATATCATCTAAGCTCTGATGTTATATTGGCTAACTACTCAACCTAAAGGCTTAAGCTTGTAAATCTCCTACCAATAAGCCTATCCTTTGTCATTCACTGTTATACAAACTTCTTATTTCGAGACAACAAGGTCCTTTTTCAGAAAATATATGGTTTTTAATCGAGTAATTAAATGCCTATGGACAAGGTAAAAAAGTCCACACCAAAACTGAAGGCTATCCTACATACGGATGACTTTCCAAGGTAAGATATTCAAGGTAAACAGCCTGAAACACAGTCTTGGAATCAAAAAATAAGCTAGAGGAGTTGGTCACCATCATTCTAGGGTCAATTACGCACTCTTGAAAAAACCTAGCTAAAACAATACATCTTTGTGAGGAACTATGTAGGGCCACAAGGACATCCAAGATTGAGCTTGCTTGACATGCATCATTGCCCCACCGAGCTTATTTATAGCCATAATAACTCATGCCAACAAGGAATGGTTGCACCAAGTGAAACTGAACAACAATTGAAGAAATTTTCTAAATGCATGTGAATAGCCTTCAGATTCAAAATATAATATGGGGAAAACTTCACCTTTCTCGTATGTATTTTCTATAAAAAATCAAGAAAGTGCCAAAATTTAATCAACGGGATTCACGGTCCCACTTATAGACCAAACTAATAGAATAAGATTTTTTTTTAAAATTGTTCATGTTTTTTTTTTTCCGTGTATGATCAGAAATACCTCATTTTGTTAAAAATTCTTATTTTCATTAATTTGGTCCATAGGTGAAGCTATGGATCCGGTCTAAGTAAATCAGTCCCAAAAACAACAACGGAATCTATAATGTCTAATAAATCGGTTCCACATACCACATGTTGATTTGACAATTTTAGAAATAAAACTTAAAAAACTGAAAAGCCTACCAAAATCATTTTGGGATACAGCATTTCTTTTTCTGACCTATAATTTGAGATTCACATTACAATTCTTTGACTGGCCGGAATAGAAACATTAATTACATAGATCAGAATTGAAATAATAATGCTGTGCTATTCTAATCTATCTCCAAACCAACTGGTATTCATTTACCCACCTTCCAACAGATCATGCACTTCACCATCATTATGAAAGATATATATTCACACATGATCTATTGGACTAATTACAGTTTAATTTCCAACTAATGCAAACATCATCCAAAAATAGCAACCTCCTAAAAGTGCAAGTATCTAGAATTATGCAACAAACAAAATTAAAAATAAATGGAGAGCATAATATAAGCAGACCCTACTACACCCAAAAGCAGAAGACAAAGAACAAAGCAACAATGCCAGCCATTTACAAAAATGCTTTACAACTTTTTTAAATTCCACTCTTCTAACTCAAGTTATATAAATCATCATTACAAATTCAGATCTACAACAACTGACCAACATAACAACCAAAATCAACACCACAAGCCCAAATCAAGCATTTCATATATAATTCATGCAATGCACCAAACTACTTAATATACCGTTAAACCTTTAAACCCAATCACACAACACCCACAAGCAGAAGAACAAAAAATGAACAAATGGGTACTCATCAAACCCACAAAAAACCAACAAAACGATTTACTTTACTTACTTTTGAGCTCATCTAGCCATCGACCAACGCTATCGAAAGTAGTACGGCGACTAATGTCATAAACAATGAGAGCACCTACAGCACCTCTATAGTAAGCAGAAGTGACCGCACGGAATCTTTCTTGACCAGCGGTGTCCCAAATCTGAGCTTTGACTTCCTTTCCATCGATTTCCATGCTTTGGGTCTGGAATTCTACGCCTATGGTGGCCTTTGAATGCAAATTGAACTCATTCCTCGCATACCGAGAAAGCAGATTCGATTTGCCCACTGCTGAGTCCCCAATTATCACGATCTTGAAAAGGTACTCCTCTCCTCCCTCATCGTCCGACGACATGGCAACACTCTTATCGTTTTGTAGAGAGAGAACGAAGATGCTTACAGATAGAGGGGGAGAGAGAGGGGGAAAGAGAGGTGTAGAGGTGTCGATGTAAGTAGTCAAGCTGGCACAGACATACTGCGCATGTAGTGGATTGATGATATAGAGGGACACTTTATTTTTTACTTGTAATAAATTATTTATTATTAATTTTATTTATTAACAATTACAAAATTATCAAATAATTTTCTTTTTTTTTTTTTTTTTTTCCTTTTTCTTCTTCTTCTTCTTCTTCATTTTCTTTTATTTTTCTTTTTAAATCGTTGCCATTGAAATCCGTAATTGATGATTGTTTGATCACAATGACAATAATAGCACATGCTACTTAAATTATTATTTAAGATATTGCAAAACTATCTAAATTCCGATTTTTTTTTTTTATTTCACTGATTTGTTGTTTTTTCCTTTTTACAGTCTAAAAATTAAATTTTTAACTCTTGTTTCTATTCATCAGGTATTTAAACAGCGTCGTTTTAGGGACGGCAATGAATAGGGTTCGAGTGCAATAGTGCAATCTCCATGTCCAAACTCAACTATATTCCTACCTCCATATCCTACTCAATATCTTATATTATATTCATGTCTAAATTCAATAGATATGGATATCCATTATTCATGAATATCCGGTCAGTGTTATCAGCAAATATCCATTTATCCATATATCTGAATTTTTTAAAAAATTAAATTATATTGAATCAATAAATAAAAAAACTAAAAAATAAAAGTATCTTTCCATTATTTAAATTATTAAAATTACAACTATTTTATATTATTAAATATTTCATATTACAATTTAAAAAAATAATTAATTTTCAAAGCTTAAGATTTGAATATCGAATTCAGGTATTACTCAAACCCAAAGGTTTGAATTAGATTCAAGATCGGGATGGAATTATAATAATAATAATAATACCCATATCTAAAACGAAACTTTTGGATTTTATTGAAACTCAATCGAAATCCTAAAAATCGAATTTGACTGAGTTTGGATAGGATGCATAATGATCAAGTCGGGCTGATTTTGCCATCCTAATTTATTTAACAATTCACGTAAAATGATTATTTTTCATATGTTTTCCAAAAGGCATGAGAGAGTTGACTCCTCAATTTCTATAAACCTGCTCACGTTAATAAAATTTTAATTTTAATAATCATAAAGATAGTAAAATATACAAATTGGAGAAGAATAAAAAAAAAAAAACGTAAACAAGACAAAGCGGATTTAAGTCCAACTTAAGGGAATCCTCCAATGTTAGGATAATGCATGGAAATAGTAAGTCACATATGTTTTTTCTAACATAACTAATGACTCAAACAAAGTCAACTTATAGAGTAAACTTAATTTAATTTTACATTTTTGTATTATATAAAGAGAAGTTAAGCTATTCCTTAGTTAAACCATTTAGCAAAAAAGTTTGCTTCTTACTTTATTGATCAAATCTTGAATCGTTGAGGTAAATCTGTTGATAATACTTTTTTTTCTTAGAAGCAAGACGTAACAATTACCTTTCAGCCTTCCAATAACGCACAGCAGAGCTCGAATTTGCATTCTCACGTTAGGGGGATTGAAACTGCTTACCTCCTCAAGCAACAATCAACAATATCCTTTGATAGTATTTTATAACACGTACAACAACACCAAACGATAAAGAAAAGGAAAAGATAGAAACCCAATGTATGAATATATAGAATTTCCAAAGCCAAATTATAAAATTTTAAGAACCCAATCATCCCGTAATGATCACGAACTACTCAAAAGAAGACAGTGAATGCCATTTTACACATCTCTTCTGATGTTTTACAAATTACCAATACTTGTTTCACTTCACTATATACAATTAGAGTTTCTACTCTTCTACCTTTGCATTATTGAGTTAAACCTCGTACAACAACAAAGTTAGCCTTACCTTAGTTGCTTTGCCTTCAAAAACTTGTTTCATGAAAACTAAATTAGCCGAAATGTCATGTGTTAGGTCTGCATCCACCACATGTACAATGTTCCAATTCTTTTTGTAGTTTCTGCAAGACATAATTCAGAGTGAAGATTAGAGGAAGACCAGCAATATAACAATAACAAGCTCACTTGTATCATCCTTTGCTTTTTCTTTCATTCCCCCAAGCTGTTTTCCAATCATGGAATTGTTGAATAATATGGCTAAAATTTAATGGTGAAGAATTTACTGTTTCACTAAAGTATCTGACAAGGGGAAGAACTATACAACAAGGGGAGCTGAGCTCCAAAATAATATTGATGGTCTTGGACATTTTTTTTTTATTATAATAAGAGTGATCATGTAATTTCAATTTGTATAACGTTTAAAACATGAGATTCTATATTCTTTCTTTCTTTCTTTCAAAAAAAAAAAAAAAACCATGAGATTCTATATAAATAATCTCCCCGTTCCTAAATATTTGTCACATCTAGATTTTCACGTCCTTTGAAAAAATTATTTAATTTGTCTAGATTACAGTAAATTATTAAGTAAATTGACTATATTATCCCTAATTTATATAAGTTATAATAAATTATTACAGAAGTGAAGTTATTTCTATTGGTTATATGTGATAAGTATTTGGGAATATAGTATTTTCTCAAATGTGATAAATATTTAAAAACGGAGAAAGTATATTTTCGTATTTCCATGGATATAGACACACTAGTCAAACAATGTCATATTCTTGTGGTAATTTTTCTGTTTTTCTTTTCTAGTCTGTAGGGGTGTGTGTGTGTTCATTAGTGTTTTTCAATAACAGGAATATTCACACACCTGAACTTCGGTTTGAAGGCCTTTGATGTGCTGCACTGCCAAATCCAACATATCTGCGTAGCTCGTTTGCTGCAGGAACAGGTTCAAATATAATCATCTGCAATTTCTTAATGATATCATTTTGGAACCAGCAAGCTTAGGTACTACTACATTTTGGAATTGCAAAGCTGGGATATATGTATGTTTTATGTGACTGTCCCCTCTTCAGTTAAAAATTATGGGCTCTCAAATATTTAGACATACTCCCTTCGTTCTGTTAAATTTGAGAGGTTTTTTACTTTGCATAATAATTAAGAAAATAATTGACTTCAATTCTACTTTGCAAGACAATTAAGAAAAAGATTGAATCACTTCAATTCTTCAAAAAGAAAGGGTCATTTACTTACCCTTTAATACTCATTTAATTGAGACAAAGTTTAATCGAGATACTTAGACAAAGTCAAAGTTATAATACAATAATTAATACTACCTTGATTTTTAAAAATGTCATCTAAATAAATAGAAAAAAAAAAAAGTTAAAAATTGTCAAATTGACAGAACAGAAGGAGTAATGGATATACACTTTAAACAAAATCATATATTTGGTAAAGATGATTGCTTCATATGGTAAAATGCATATTCAATTAGAGGTTTATTCTCCAAAAAGAAAAATTGATTAACACCTCAAACGTGCTTGTGTGCAAAGTAGATATACAGATTAAAAGTCAGTGTAGGAATTTCGTGATAATTTTTAATTCATAATGCACGTTCTACATATAACAGATTACACCATCAGTACCTTATCCATGTTAGGAACAAGATCTTGTAGTTTCTTCAACCTCCCACTTATTCTGGTTCTTCTCTCCTGCATCTCAATTCATATAAATCAGCACCCTCATGTGTATATAAATAATTGTCCAAAGACGTGTATATATGAATAAATATAATAAATAAATAAATGCATAAGTGTTACTACAAATAGTTCCAAGTTTGTTACATTCCCTCTACGAAGCATCAATTATCCTTGTCCAAGAAAAAAAATTAAAAAATGAAAAGAAAAGAGCACATAAGGGTTAAGCTTATCATTTTAGTCCAATACCTATCATTAACATCTTATCAAAGTAGTTTCAGTACAACGGTTGTCAAATAACATAAGCACTTAAAAAAGAAGGAAAAGGAAAAGGAAAATTTTCTGTAAATTTCTACGTAAGTAATGTGATTATGAAATGATTGAACAAATGGTACTTCCCAGTTTAGCTTCTCTTGTATGTACTATGTAAGTTTTCACTCTCAAGCTAACAATCTTCACAATTTTTGTCTACTACACATCAAATTATAATAATCTATCCTTTTGGTATATGACGCAGACAAATTGCTGTGTTCCGTTAACAACTACAACCCATTCATTTCAAGCAAGTCGAGTCTGATACAATCCATTTACAAACTCCCGTGAGGATGAATAGTTGACTATCCCACTACTCTCCACCTTGTTCTTTCAATCACCGTGTCAAATTTCTTTTCTGCCTCACATCCTTCCTATGGTGCTCTTCTAATTCTCATACAGACTCTTGATATCTCAGGTACTTCACCCACTCCCCATTAGTCTTATCTTCATTTAACCCACTATGAGCTCTCAATAATATAACATCTTGGGGCTTGCATTCAAAAGAACCTGTAATGACTGTGGCATTAATCCAATTAAAACTAATAGGAAAGTTTGAGGTTGAAGAAGCATGCGCCTCTGAAAATTACCTTGATTTTGAACCAAGAAACACTCTAATAGACCAATACATGATACTTGTACACTTTAATATACAAATATGTAATAGTTCTCCTATAAATAGGTGAGGAGGAGGAGGATGAGAAGAAGAAAATGCAAGCATTGTGTGTAAAATCAGTGTTCTATTGAGCCTGTTGCATTGTAGAGACTGCATACGTCAACTATTACATTAAGTCCGATGGTCCTCTATCTAATGTAAGAAGCAATAGGGTCGACAAATCACACAGTAACCATCCAAATTGATAATATCGTGCAGAACTATTGTGTGCGAATGTTCCAGATTGGTTTATGCATTATTTGGCTCAAAGAGTTGCACATTTGCATGCTTCCAGCAGACTATACTATAGAATACTAACCATTTGAAATTGAGACAACAGCAAATGAATCGAAGTAGTATTGAAAAAAGTGTTTGCAGATGCTAGAAAAGTAGAAATGACAAACTCTCATTTATGTTGAATAAAATTTATAAAACATTTTCATGAAATAAAATCAAGTTAGGAATGTTGGCAAGTTTTGACAAAGTATGCAGCCACTTGAAGAAATAATGTACAGATGGGTTTTTGAATCGCATCGAGGTTCAGATTCAATTTTCCAAGAAAACATCTCTTTTACAAAATGAATTAAAATGAAAATTAAATGAAGGGGTTGGTGGATTTTACTAACCCTTTCAGCAATGCTTCGTGGATGGGTGGCACAGCCACGCTTGGCACGAATTTTGCAAGGCACAGAGTCCTCAGGAATATTTAATAGCTTCTCCACAGTGGCCATCTCAAGACTTGTCTGCGGCAAACTAAACTGAACGACAAATGAGTCATCTGTCAGCTGCCTGCTCTATATAATAATGGTACATATGCTGTAAATGTCGATCTAAAGTTGCATTTTCGTTTTGGAAAAGATGAAGGAAAAAATTTCATGTTATTCCTGATACGGCATTATTTTCGTTCCGTCAAAGTCTGCTATACTTTTGAGGCTTAGCCATGTCTCATTTTGTAACACTTTCAACCTTGAGTGTTGAAGCCTCAAAGTTACAACCCCAAGTTTTAGAGATTTGATCCAGGATCATTATATGTGAAACATGTACAACTAGGGACTAATTAAGAGAAAGTATTAAATCAATTCTAAATATAGCTTAAAAAAATGATAGAAAACGGATTTGCACCAGTTATTTGAAATGGAATGAAACAGTGCCCGAAAATGGAATATAATATATATATATATATATATATATAAACTTTCCCTAAGCTCATCCCTCTATCTGCTAATTTCATAAAAAAAAATAAGGTGGGTGGAATTGTGAAGATAAGTATTTTTTTTACATTTATTAGATGCAGATACCGTAGAAAATTAGAAGTTATATACCCTTCATTGAGTTCCCGGATACATACAAGTCTCCAAGAAAGTTCTAGTACCTGAGTTTCTAAGCCGTTGAGACAGTTAAAAAAATCTCCGTCAATGTTCTTCACTCGCTTGCTTGGTGGTCCAGAAAATGCAATGGAATTGGTACTGTCCCAGGACCCAATCCCAAAGCTTGAAGATGGATAAGAATGTTGAGAATTCTGGTGGCCATTGTTAGAGCCGATGCCTTCAATAACATCCTCACTAACTTCAGATATCTGAGAAAGAGAATCTTGTCTAGTGAAGCTCAATTGGGACTTCAATCTTGATACTGTGTGACCACCATTTGTGCCATTATGGGAGCTATATCCTCCAGATCCCGGTGTAATTGAAAAACCTGCTATTTGAATTGGCAAAAGCGGAAAAAATTCAACACCTCAAATGCTAAAACATCTAAGACAGCAAAACTCATCTAAAGTGTTATGCAAATGCGGCAAATGACAATAAGAGACATTGGAGTGAAAAGATGGCCCCTGTGGTGTTTTCTGGATGGCAAAAAGTTCACTTAAGAATTTGCACGTAATACTTCTAATTTTAAGAGCAGTTCCTTATATTTGCATCATCTTGTTGCTTCAGTAAAGACATCTATTTATTGATATAAATTATACTAGATTTGCCGGTGAGAAATTTCCACTAGATGAAAATATAATATATAAGCTCGAATTTTCACGTAAAAACTATAACCATATTTTCTTTATTAAAAAATAACAATAAAAGCAAACGTTTTGAGCTTCATTCTAACTTCTTAAGGTGAAATCTTGCAGATAGAGCTCTTTCCTTGTAGAAAGGGAATTAAGAATTTCATTAATGCAAATCCAAATGACGTCTATTACAATATCCTAAATCTTGAATGAACGTGACTTCCAATTCTTGAAGTACCAGTAATACATCTTTCTAATTGGTTAAACAAACATAGATCAAGAATAATATTATTATTATTATTATAAACACGATCCCATCAGTGGATTAGGTATCCATCTACAGGTCATCCATAACTAAACCACTGAAGAAGGTAAAATGTCAAGATCTCTCTTATTAATTTATTTTATAAATAATAAAATTAGTTACATACGTATATTATTAAATATTCTCTATGGACAATAAATAATTCTCCATAGACAACAGATCTAAGAGTATATATATATATATATATATATATATATATATATATATTATCCACATAATCGACTTTGTTTCTCATCCAACTATTAAACAAGAATATAGAGATACCTTGCTAGTAAAAAAGAGTAAGAATAAAAACCCAATACATAAATAATACGTGAAAAATCTTGTGGCACCCTTAACTTTTATTTTAACTTATTAAACACTTTAATTTATAAAATTGTACCAATTAAATACTTCAATTTATAAAAATTATTTTATTAAATATTCAAATTTCTAAAATTAAAAAAATTAAACACTTATTAAATAATTGAAAGAAAAATTATTATTCTAAATATTATATTACCCACACATTTGAATATCTTGCACATAAATGCTAAAAACACTCAAATGTGTTGCTGTTAGTACAGAGAGGGATAGTATTAAAATAATTCGTAACTTTAAGAACATAATAGGTCACTTTGGAAAATTTGAGGTTTCAATATCTTTTCTGCAAAATAGAGGGATATATTTATGCATTTGCCCTAAAAATAAATAAAAACACAATCTCTTCTTGCTATTAAAAAGACACTCCATGTGACTGACTAGTAAGTAATGACTACAATAATAATTTTAAAACTCAACGTCCAGAATTATTCCTCTACTAACGGGTAATTTTGTCTTTTTCGGCATTTATTTTCTTCAACCCAAATCCAAGAGAAAGCCACGGGAAGGTCAACAATCCAACAAATACCAGCAAAGCAAACCTCGCAATCCAACGGCAAAGAGTTGTAAAACAATTGTATATCACGCAAAATAAAAATAAATAAATAAATAAAAACTTAACTACAGTCTACACCAAACCAATAAAAAATTGATTTTTTTTTAAAAATTACTGCTTTATTTTTGTGTCAATATATGTTTCCAAATACTCTTATTTAGACCTAAACACTATTTGTGATTGGCTTGGAACACAGATGAGCCGGCATATGGCTGTAGCAAAAGGGAAAAAAAAAAAAAAAAGAGGTACATACATAAGCCACAAGTTGAATTTCAACTAATTTGAAATAAACCGGTTTCTACATTTTTAGGAACTGAAACCAGTTTGGTTCGGAACAGTTGCCAAGCCAAACTACAAGTCTACAACACACGGTAAACAAACAAGTATGGTCTGTCGTTTGACCAAAAATATCAAAACATTTCTCAATGAAGAAAAAGAAGCAACCAATTGTAGCCGGCTCGAATGGAAAAATACGGAATGGTACCCAAAACAGAATATAGTGCGTATAAATAAATGGAAAATGCAATCCGCCTAACTTGAAGTCATTTAGCAGTAAAGTAACTATAATTAAATTCAACTCACACGTACGAATAAAGATTGTGACTATTATTTATGTAAATCAAAATTATAAAAATTTAAATCCCCAAACGAAAGATTATTAAAATTGGTTAATTAGCAACTAAAACTATTGTTGAAGCTGCTTTATTTGAATATGAATCGTATTTTGAAATTACTTTACCTAAATATCCGAACATAAAAATTAGCTTAAAAAATAGTGTAGTCAATCAAAAACAAAAACCGAAAAAAGAAAAAGGAAAAGAAAAGCGACAGTGTCGTAAGCTGTCTGTGCTCATTTGCCTGCCATATTAATCAAGGTTCAAAGTTACCATACTCACATTACAACAGGACATCCATTGAAGGGGCATAAGCGTCATTTCATTAACAGATACTATCATTTTAGATAAAGAAGAAGAAAACGCACCGTTTTCGGTTGCAAGATGGGACAGAAAGCCAGCAGGTGAGCTCTTCTGCCTAACCAAAGATCCATTAATCTCGTTAAACCCATACGATCTCTGTAATCCACCTCCACCTCCACCTCCACCTCCGCCAGCGCCAGTTTTAGGATCATTAGACGAGTTGACTTGACGAGTTGACTCGGAGGTGATCGAGGAAGAGTCACCAGAGAAGTACTGATGATGACTGACTAATGAAGGAGAAGGTGATCCTAAGTTGGAGAATTCACGGTCAGGTCCAATTACAGAATCAACCGCTCTGGTTAAAAGCGAACCTGGAGCCGAACCGTACCTGGTTAGACCGGTTTGAACCGTTCGTTTTTGCTGTGAGGAAGTGGAGGTGGATGGCGGTGGATAGATAGCGGCGGCGTGGGGTTTTTCAGGCTTGGGCCAATGGTTTTGAGCCATTAGTCGTTCGGATTTAGAGAGAGAGAAAAAAAAAAAAAAAGAAAAAGGAAAGGCAGCTTGTAGAGAGAAAGAGGACGTATGAATAAGAAAGGTGCTAGATGAGGAAAAGTCCAAAGATTAATTGTAACACTAACATCACCCGGAGGTGATCTTGTTTTTGGTAACCAACGTGTTGTTGCTAAATGACAAGTAACTTTTTGAACATGTGCGGACTGCTTTTTCTATTTCTTTTTTATTTTATTGGACAAGTTGTGCTATGATCTATTGGTTTAATGGTTTACCTTTTTACTTTCAAAGTTTCCAACTTCTTGTATTTTATTTTATCATTCTCTTCGATCTTTATTGGAAAATAAGCTCCAATTGCGAGATTCTAGTTTATGCTTTCAGGAGGAGAAAGAGCAGCAGATTCCACCCTTCAACGGGATAAGTAGGATGGTTCAGTCTCGTTTAGAACATGAAATGTCTTATTTCACATGAAATTGCCCTAAAAAAGTTGGGCAGTATGACTAATCCAAATAGGATAGATTCTTGTTCTGTCCCAACAGCCTTGATTGGTGAAAATTGGACAAACAATTTGTTCATCCACTAAAAATAATTCCCTTTCTATGTAAATATAACATTTGGATTCGATTGGTTGGTGCTTTCCAAAGGAGAAAGGCACATTC
Organism: Jatropha podagrica; assembly: GCA_947857235.1. NCBI lineage: Eukaryota > Viridiplantae > Streptophyta > Magnoliopsida > Malpighiales > Euphorbiaceae > Jatropha > Jatropha podagrica. The sequence goes on from CANUEP010271901.1 coordinate 84,669, forward strand.
TTAGTGGTGGGTATTTTGTTTTCTTAATTCCAATCTCTCTATCTATCTGTCATCATCGTCCAAATGGTACCCAGAAAACTTAAATAAAAATAATTAATTAAACAATTAATCTGACACTTCAAAAATAAAAAAATGGTTAAACTGAAATTAACAAAAAAAAAAAATGATGGACCCATCTTAATCAATTTGTCCCTTTCTACAAGGTTAAGTGGATTTTGCTATGTTTGGTGAGATCTAAATCCAATGCATTTGTCATCCAAATATCTCTCAAAACACAATTCACTCACTCATCAAGTTATTATTATTATGAAAAACCATTTTTTATCCTAAGGAATTATTTACTTCATTAGACTTTTTAACTCTTTTTTCATATAATAATAAAATAAATTTGTCTGTTTCAGCTGAATTAACAAACTATTTACCTAAATTTATAAGTTCAATTTTGTCTAAAAGGAAAACTTTACTTTATAATTGTTTCAATAAATTATATAACTTATTAGATATAAAAACAAAATTACTCTCTCCATAATTAAAAAATGAAATTATATATTACTTTTTAATTCTTAATTAATTAGCTCTTAATATTAAATCTTAATCATACACAACCAATCATAAACTATATAACTTATTTGATGAAAAGACAAACTTATCCTTTCTACATAAACTATATAACTATTACTTGTGTGAATTAAAAAAAAAAACATTTAGATAATAAATTAAAAAATTCTAAAAAGTCTAATACCGAAAATTCATTAGAAAAGTGTAATCTAGTTAGTATTTTCACTAATACGAGAACGGTATTGAGTTTAAATTCTATCGATTATAAAAATTTTCACTAATTTGGTGAATTAAAAAAAAAGATTAACACTATTGTGTAGCTTATGGTGTACATTGGTAACAAAATTCATTAGAAAGGTCATTAAAAGGGCTCAAGCATATAACCGAACCAAGCCCATATGCAAAAGGCCACTTGTGATATTATGATGTATAGATTGCCATCCCAAGTTCATACTGTAGCGGCCCAACACGAGATGGGCTGAGTATCGTATGAAGCAGTTTGGGGCTTGGGTTAAAAGAAATAAAGGTCTAATTTAAGTTTATCGTAATTCGTGAAGCCCATTAACTTTTTCACATATCCAAAAATCTCGAAACATTTCAAAAAGAGAAAAAAAAAAAATTTCGGGTCCTCGGTCCTTAAATTATATCAAAACTAATACTTCATCTGTCCCCTTTTGTTTGTATAGTTATACAAAATACACGTATAATAATTTAGTTAACATAAATTATTTTATCTTTTTTTACCCATATCTCATTAAGATATTAATTAAAATGGTTTATTTAATGAACAATCATAAATATTATTATTAAAAAAATAACTATTTAAATATATAAATTTTAAAAACTTTGCAAACATTTTAGGACATTCGAAAAATAAATAACAAGTAAATAATATGGGACGGAGAGAGTCTATAAGTTTTTCTATTTTTAAAAACTAATTATTAAATTATAATGAATTTAATATATAGGTCCATCCGTTTTAAACGTCCGTTAATTTAAAAATTAAGACGTAGGTCTCATCATCACTTTTCAAAATACATGGAAGTACTTTTCCATCTCAAACGATGAAAAATTTACGACTTAATTTTCATTAATCGGATTCAGAAAATAAGTGTAACGTTTTATTTAATTCCGTAATATAATTTATATGAAAATATTTTTTCAAAATTCTTTGTTGTTTAGGCATTCAAGAAAATAACTCGATGGAAAAACAAGTTGAAAAAAAAAGGAAATCTTTAGGCTAATCCATACATATGTAAAGTTGGTTGGCAGAACCCATTTTGCATATGCATGCATTCTTCCAAAGAAGATTCTAATTCTCACAAGTAAGGTGAGGAGAAAATGCAAAAGAAAGTAACACTTCATAACATAGTTTGCTGCCAGATTTTGACTATTTGGACATGAACTAATCCTTTTGCATTACTCTCATTATAAATACCATTAAATTCATTTAATCATTTCATCAATATTATTAATTTATACATCAAGAAATGAATCGCGTTCGTCTAATATTTTGTACGAGGACGAAGAAAATGATTTCGATATTTTTCTATAGCGGGACGTTAATTTGATCATAAGTGTAGTAATGTATCAATTATATTGATGGTTATCAAACGTTTTATTTAGTCTCGTTAAAGTTACATAACTTCAATTTATAATTTTTTTAATAATTAAAATTTTGAATTTTTTTTTTTCATGGGAAGGTACCTAACTATATATATTTTTTTTTTCAAGAACAAAAAGAAGAGATTCAACATGTATTCTAAAATGACATTGACCGAGTCATAAGTGTAATGATAGATAAATTCCAATGATGGTTGAGGAACATTGTATTTAGTTTCATTACTTTCATTAATATTATGTAAAATTTTCATTTTTAGTAATTAATTTTAATTTCAATTCTAATGGAAAGTTACCCAACTCGAACTTATCCATCCAAATAAAATAAAATGAGAATGTATTTTGAAAATAACGTGCTGACGCACCATGTTAAATAAATTAATAATAAACTATAGACAAAAGAAATATATAATACATAATTTTTTATTTCCACATCACTATAGTTAAATTCTCAAAAGTAGTATTATTATTAAAAATCATAGCACCTTTTGGTTTATATGAAAAGCTTTATAGCCTAACTATGTTTTCAAATCTCATTGAAATAGAAAATACAAATCATTACAATTAATTAGAGGATTATTCTATTAATAATGATGCATTTTGAGGTCAAGGAAAGTAGAGAGTAGTCTTAATTAATTAATTAGATGTGGAAAATGACCAAAACATAACAAAGGGGATGTTTGCAAAAAAACAAACCTATGTAGAAATGGACAAACTTAGGCTTATATGTATTTCTTTTTCACAAGACAAACCTTCCCTTAATAGTACTAGAAATCTATTTAAAGACTTGAAAAGGAAAATAATAATTACAATAGTAAGAAAAAAATGATGGGTGTTTATGCTTTAATCAAAACTCTAATGATGCATTTTTGTACTTGTTAATTAAAAAATTAGGGTTATGGTTGCATCCCCTCTCCACCATGCAGTATTTTAAACATTGCACATTTAGTCACTTGTAGCCTTGCAATTGGAAAAAGTTTAAGTGGGTTACTTTTTGGTTCGATTCGAAATTAATAATATTTAATTTGCAATTCCATATAGTTTCATGTGTAAAAGGACACAAATAAATTATGAGTCAACAAATTCATATATTATTTTTTATTTCATTGCACGCGATTTACTTTTTCTTTGCTCAATTATTATATAATTTTGTTTCTAGATATATAATTTTGCTTCTAGATATTCATAATATTTAACAATAATTTAAATGTGATCTGATCGGTCTTTTTCAATTATATGAAAAAATAGAAAAAAATTTGAATCATCTAATCCCAAGTCTTATCACCGATTTGATGAATTGAAAGGAAGGTTAAAGTTTTCAGTGCATGTGGATGGGACCGAGATAGAAAGCAGGAACTGCACATGTTGCTAGCAGGAGCTGCACATGCTGGACACCACTCTAATATGAAAAAAAAAAGAAAAAGATAATCTCATGCTAAATCACAATACGTCACATCGTATAATACTACAATTTTGCTTAACAAGGCATGAAAAGAGTCCACGACATAATGGACGCTCAAAGCGACATGTAAGCTTTTTTAATCAAAAGTATTCTTAAACTAAATTTAATTTTACTTTGCAACGCATGAAGCTTCTAAAGGAAAAAACTTGGAGCAGATTTTTCTTTCGTTTCTTCATTTATAAAAATTATATTTTATTTATTTAAAAAATTTTAATCTTTTTCACACGAATTAACCCATTAATTTTATTATTTAATTATTTAATAGTGATTAATTAAAGTAATAGAAATTGATGGACGGAAACTAATTAATTAAGAGATAAACATGAGATAGCTATAATAATAATCTCTATCTGCCTATGTTGATTTATTATTGTTTGACCATATAAAATTAATTAATGTAGCCACTACTTAAACAGTGCTTGTTTTGATTAATAATTAATTAATTAATTAATCATACTTAAATTAATAATTATGAGCAAAATCCGTACAGGGCAAATTCTCCACTAAGGGTCAAGTCAATGAAAAGGAGTCAAAAGATTTTATAGCTTCAAGTCTTTTTTTTTAATGTATTCTGTGATACGGACCAAAAACAACAATTATTATTATTTTTTTCTAATCAAAATTTAAATAACTATATATTAAAATTATTTCTCCCTTATTTATAAAAATTATGCAATATTTAATCAATTGATGAAAGTAAAAAATTCTCAATTTTCATCTATCAGAACCAATGATTTTTGAAATATAAATATTTTTAAACACGCGAATCAATATAATAGTATACATATTTGATGTTTTCCGACAAAAAACTTAATTATATGAATTGCAAAAAACAAGCAACAAATAAATAAATTAATCTTATTACAAAGAAACTAATTTAAAACACGTATGACTTTGTGTGATTTTATGTAACAAAAGTCTGAGATAGGGTTGGAAAATAGTAGATTCTTCATGTTATGAGGGAATTTATAGGGAAAAAAAAAATTTAAGGCATATTTTCCACATCAACCTATTTATCTAGAAATGATATTTTTAAAATGTCTATCGATAGCATGAGAATGTGATGGATGATTCTGTAAGAGTGAGAGCACAAATTTGATTTTTGAAAAACTCACTTTGAAGTAACACATTTTATAATTATGATTAAACTCGATAAAACTATAATTAAATTTAATAATTTAATTAAGCATGCATCCATTTCGTAAGGGTACATTGCACTTTATTTTTGAGTTCAAAGGAAGAAGATAGCACAACACAAATGGATATTGAAGTTACTACAACTGAACGTCCAGACAGATAGAAACATCGGACGATGAAATCAAACTTGGTCTGACAAGGAAGGAGGGGGCACATGTGGGGCTTGAGTGTGTAGGTTAAAGACACTTACTCAAAATATTGAAAGACCTTCGAATGAATTTATAGGCACGAAGTTCACGTCCACTTCACAACTTAAGACACGTCAAGAGAAGCTGGAAATTAAGATTGGAGTCTGTGTGTATTTGCATTTTCTTATTCTAACCCTATTTTAATTTCTTGCTTATTGAAAATTAATTTAACTTTAAAAATGATTATTAGTACAAATGAATGGGTAGACAGCGAAAGTAAATTATGTATGGAGTCTAACTTTACTTGAAAGATAAGAAATTTACGGATTTCTGAAATTATTACAGTAAACTAAACATCAGACGATGATGAAAAAAGAGACGGCAAAAAAATTTATTAAAATTTGATTTTTCAAGTCAAACTTTTCGTGGCATTAGTTTATTTTAGAATGGCAATTCTTACAAGCATGTCCAATATTTGCGGAAGAAAAATAGAAAGTTTTTGGCTTTTTGTGAAATTTTGACTTTTTTCACGTGTTACATATTCACGAAAATCTATGAAATTTTGTGGTCGGTTTCACCGTACAATTCATCAATAGCAGCAAATTTAAGTCAGCTCATCTGAAATGCGCAAATATATTTTCAAGGTTTAGAAGTATCATTTTCATATTTGACAACAGAAATCCAAAATATTTATTATTTGATTTAATTTTATTATAAACAAAATAAAATACCCACTTTGACTTTCAATTTTTATATGTACTTTGGCTGCTGCCGTCCACTCTCAAAAGTGAAAACTCAACATCATAAATCTCCAAACTCCTATGTCTTTACTGTTCCTTTCTTGTAATATATTTATGGCTCTGCCTCAAATTACACCTTTCTTTTTTTATTATAATAATAAAAATACAAAATTAACAATTAAAAAAAAACTTTCAACCCATAAATAAAATTTCTTTTACTAATAAAATCTAATAGTGCGTCATATCCGAAAAAATAATATTCAAAACAATATTATAAAAAATTTCTTTCATCATCCCATTTGAAAAATGATAAGTTTTTACCCGAAAATTAATCTCTTCCGTCGATATAATTTTGCATATTTTGAATATTTCTATAGAAATATTCGAAATTAACAGCCGCCGAATATTTTATTAACTAAGGTCTCTTTTGGTTTTTGTAAACTCAACATATATGATTTTTAGAGTCAAATTGGAAGATTAAACCTCTGTTGCCCTGAAAATTGTCTGTAAATCTGCATCATATTAGAATAACAAATAAGTTAATTTCCATGGACGTCACATGTTTTATGCATGAATAGTATTTGCAATGGAATTTCTAAGTTGGCAGTTATATTGGAACATGACGCAAAATTATGAAAAAGGTTTTCAATATGTGTACATTGTTCATATCACAATCCCACAATTCTTTCTTTTTTCTAGTTTATTCATAGATTAAATTAATATATTTATGTGAGCGGTATGGATAATATCTATTATTATTTTTAATATTTAAAATTTAATTTTTTGATATATGAGTGCTTTTTTTAAAAAAAATTAGAATATAATTATTCATTGTATTACATTTTGAAAGAAAAAACGTTGTAATTTCTAATAATTTAAGAGTCAAATAAATTGATAGTAACTTTATTTTAAAATTTATAATTATTTTAAAATTTATATTAAAATCAAACCATAATATTAATAATTATATTCTAATCTTTTTTAAAAAAAAGTTATTATATTAAATAATTAATGTTTAAAATATTACTTATTATCAATAAAAGGAAGAATTTAAAAATATTAAAAATAATAATAGATATTGTCCTTACTATTAACCAAAACTCACTCATCTATATAAATATATTAAGTTAATCTAAGACTAAGGTCAAAGTGAATCTATTTTTTATTTATAATTTAAGTCTTAATTTAAATTACGGATGTTATTGTAATCAAATATTAAAATTTAGGGTGAAATTAATATAAAACTCAAATTGAAGTGAAATTGCAATAAAAAAATTAAAATTTAGGTTGAAATTATAATAAAACTTAGAAGTTGAATGTGAAACAATAGATTAAGCCGCTGAAAAGATAAATTTAAGACCATTGGTCTATTATTTGTAAATTTGATAACATTTTATCATGATATAAGAAATAAATCAATAATAAAAATTTTTAAATTTGATTTCTTAAATTAAAAATAATCTCTTTACTGGCTTTAATAGTACAACGAATGAGAGATTTTAGATTTCAGTTCTCCCATTTACATAAACTTTCATTAATATGATTTAGAGATATTAAAAATATAAAATTAAAAATCGATTTGATTTCAACTTATTTAAAATTAAATTTAATAATTTTGATATTGAAACCGACAGATTCAGACTATTGGTCAGAGTTATAAATAGGAAAATATGGATAAAATACCAAATATGAAGATGAAAAATAATATATATATATATATAGTATCAAAAATAGACATATATGGAGTATTTTATATGTATTTTTTATTTATAAGTATGACTCGAAAGTTCTAAAACTGTCGTCTCAATGTTAAGTTGGTCAATTTCAATTTTAAAATAAGTCGAAATTGAATTTACGAGTCAATGGAAATTTAAATTAAATCCAATTCTATTTACTGTGTTTTTCTTTATGACAATAGGAATTCAATTCAGTAATGTGAAAAGTAAAAGTAAAAATAAAAATTCAAAAAACTCTGCAACTGAAACTTTAGAGATATTAAATGTTAACTTAGATATAATTTAAAAATTATTTTATCATATATTTATATAGTATATAAAAAAAAGATTTTGAAGGCAAAATTATTAAAATGCCTTATTTGAAATGGCAATTTTCTAATCGTAGTCGATGATAAACTAAAATAAAAATAAAATTTAAAATAATTTTATTGCTTCTATGATAATTATTTCGTTTACATAATGTTTTATTAGAATGATTTTATATATACACACGCTGTATTCTCAATTAAAGAAATATATTTTATGAATGAATTTATATATAGAAATAGAGAATTTGTATGCTGTATATTTCTATATTAGGTAACTGAAATTAAAGCTAATTAAGATATAATCTATATACACGTTTAATGGTCCACAAATCCAATCTATCTCCGCTCGTTTTTAGAGATAAAAGGGTTGATTCGAAAGGAGTTTGTATTGCGAAAAATCGAATTCTGATGATCAGTGAGTGCTCTTATTAACTGAGCTACTCTTGTTTTGGTAAAGAAATATTTTGACTAATTTGCTTGAGCATTAGAGACATTGGAAGATTCTCATAATTGACACTTCATTTTTTTCAGGAATTATATAGAAACGAGTCATAAATTTCGTCTAATGTTATTTTGTACGGAAAGGTCCTAAATTGTAGGACTATAATCGATTTATCCATAAGAAAAAACTCAGTTTTCTTCGATTTTTTTTATTTTCTTACCGAGTTGTTATCCTTTTTTTTTTTTTGTCCAAACGCATAAATTCACCGACCACTATGTATATAAATAATTTTATGACAATTTTAATTTTAATTTTTGATCTATTGTACACTTTAATTTATAAAATTATATATATTAAATACTTCAATTTGTAAAATTATTCTATTAAATATTCTAATTTATAAAATTAAATTAATTAAACACTAATTGGATAGTTAAAAAATGTGAAATGATTAATTTAAAAATTGTATTAACTACATATCAAGTGAATATATTATATAAAAAAATCAAAAATACCAAAAATATGTCATTGCTAGAGTGGATACAATATTACAAAAATTCATAACTTCAGAAAAAAATAATAGGTTTCTGGCAAAGTTTGAAGCCATAATTTTTTTTTTTTCATAAAATATACGGATAAATTTATGCATTCAGGCCCTTCTTTTTTCTATAAATAAAATAATTTTTAATAATTGAATTGGCCTATTATATATCTTAATTTCAAAGTCAAGGCCTTCTTTTACACACTAGATAGATTTAGGTCTGTCTTTTTTCATTGGTCATCTTCAAAATCCTTCAAGAACACAGCTGGTCACTCAACATTCTATTGAGCCTGGTCGAGTCATGTAGAACACAGCTGGTTTTTTTTTTTTTTTGAAACTTTTGAATAACAACCAAGAAGAACCTTAATTAATTAGTGATTAATCAATAATTAAGAAACTTAGCCAGAATTCTGAAACATTACGATTGATTCGCTAATAATAACTAATACTTCTGTGGATTAATTGCAAGAAATAACTTTAAAATTAGTATTATGATTTACAATATTTAATAGCCCGATAAGAGTTGTTTCAAAGGCCGTAAAAATTTTCTTTTCTGGTATACAAAATTCTTCATTGATATACACACATATACAGAGATATAAACACAGCTATACCAACGGAAAAAATATACAAAGCTAAGGAGTTCACCCACCTTAAAATATTTTCTTCTGATTCAGTTTTTTGAGACTGAACCGTGTCTATAATATTGCTTAAAGCAATTTTAAGTGGGTGCATATCAAAATTTTCTGCGGTAAATAGTAACCCATTTATTCTATTCATGAAATCATCTTCTTGATGATGATGATCAAGAATGTCGTCTACTGATTGTTGCTTCAAATTAGGGCATTTTTTGAGTAAGCTTTCAATATAGGCTTCTAAATCATGAACATAAGATGGGTTTTGCATATTGAAGAAATCTACGAGTAATTCGACACCAACATGTGCATAACAAGAACAACTCCAGGGGAATTCATATTTGCCTCCTAAAACCCTAAAATTTTCATTTAAAAGAACCCCAGGTAATTTTGTAATTGGGTCATTAACATTCACAATTCTCAAAACCTTAACTCCTAATTCCTCACATCTTTGTTTAAACCCTGCGTTCCCTACTCTGGGCCCTCCGAAAGAAAAAACAGTCACGGGAATGTCCCCTTTCTGATAATTTACTCTATTCAATCCTATCTCAGAAATATCATAAGCAAGAAGAAGACCTAAAGAACTTCCCATACTATGACCTGCTATAGATATACTGATTTCTTCTCCTTTGTACTTATTTAACAATCTTGACACTTCAGATAAAAGCTGTTGGCGGCAGCTTTGTAGACCAAACTTATCGTTGCTTTCACCCGAAGTGTACAAGTTTAAAAACCCTAATTCTACCTTGACATCTGGGCGTGGATTAAGAGGGTCTAAGCGTGCAGGAACGAGCGAGCTCATAAAATTTGCTACCCACTCTTGATTTGTCACCGTTCCTCGAAATGTGATCACTATGTCTCTTCTACCAAGCGTTTTAACTGTATCATCAGACGAAACAGCCACATATCCAATCCAGCGGCCACAAGAAGGACTATCTTGGATTGGAATATTAACATCAGGGGTTGCATAGATATAATTAGTGACTTGATAACCAGAATTTCCCATTCCAACTTGGTTTAACATGTTTTTCTTGCCATACTTACACGATAAGTATCGCGTAGAGTTCGGATCAAGATCAAAAGCTTTATAACACGCGGTTACAAACTCACCATATCGTATAATTTCTTGCCGGAGAAGATGGTGCAAGGGATCAACTAGCTCATCCCAGTTGTTGCAACCTTGAATCTCTCTCCATAGAAGAGCTAATGGCTTCGAGTTACTACTGCTCTTTTCTGAAAGAGCAATTGAAGACAAAGATAACTTTTGTCTGGATAAAGAAAAAGATGAAGATGGAAAAGTTTCAATACTTTGATTAGGCAAACAAACTTGATTGGAAGGAGCAGAAATGGGTAAGTTCTCTTTCGTTGAACAAGAGACATTTTTTACACTATAACTGGGATTTGGCAAGAAGAGTTTGGAAGCCATTAGAAAAGGAGAGAAGCTTAAAGAGAGAGAGAGAGAGAGACAGGATATGGTTGGTGAAGATAGAGTAAGGATGGATATATATAGCAAGTAGTTTGGATGGACGGAAGGAGAGTAAATGCGACAAAAATCGAAGTGAAAAGGCATGTTTGGCGAGCATTTGACTAATATAGATTTTGTTTTTTAAAAATCTTTTTTAAGTTAATAATTATAATTATATTTATTTTCTGGTTTCTCAATTTATGTGGTCGGTTGGTTTTGTTTCACACAGTCATAGCTCTTTTTTGCTGCTTAATCGAGAAAATTTAGATAATAATTAACAATATTGTTAGCCTTTTGCTGCTTCCCTTTGTATTTGGAGTTGACTTTATACCCTTCAAACCATTCAAATTGACTTATCTATGCCTCCACTCATCATAAAAAGTTATATATTTTTTTCAGAAAAATAATCATATGTGTTGATTTGAATGTTTTAAAAGAAGAGCTATGTAAATTCTAAAGAAATGAATATACATATAGTTTGACAATTTAAAAAAAAAAAAGATTACTATAGAGTTACTATATAATCTAATTTAATATCTATAATACAAAAGCTAAATAAATTAAAATTAGAGATTCTGAAATAATTTAGTATGTTGATATGCCAACTTTTTCCTGAACAACATTAATATTAATAAAAAATAATTGAATTTACCGATAAAAAAATATAATTAGTTTTTTTTCTTAAAAAATAATTTTAAATGTAATAATAAATTAATTTATTATTGACTTTATTAAAATGTAATTTGTTCTTGATATTTTTTTTTTAAAATATCAAACTAGATAATCAACTAATTGAAATGGAGTGATAATATTACAGCTAATTTAATTGAAAATGATAAATATAAACAAGATAAGAATTGATTATTAAGGGAAAAAGAAAAAAAGTTGATATCTTTTTATTTTTTAAATTTTGTTCCTTAATAGATTTTTATCTTAATTTTTAGCATTTTATGATCGGAATATATTATTAATTAACATAAAAGCTGAAACCAGTTAAAACCGAACAGTGTCCACATTCATTTGAATAAAATAAAGTCAGTCAAAATAATTATTAAAAATCATTAATTACCAAAATTCTTAATCCTAAAATTCTTACCATAAATATACATATATAGTCAATTACAATTCAGGATGTGTTATAAATACTTATATATGAAAACTTAGAAAGGGTATCGGATGAATACACAAATAGTAATCTCAGACATTTCTTTACAATTTTCTGAGTTCATCTTTATCTTTATCCAAACAGTTTTTACAATAATTAATTTTACCGAATAAAACCCTTAATTTATTTCTGTATTATGTATATTTTTTTGGGCTAGTTGCGAATGTAGCGGAGAGACCAATTGATTTAGTGTAGATTTCCTTTTCGTGGTTTTTTAATTTTAATAAAAAAAAATTACTGCAGACGAAAAAAAGAATGGAGAGATCTTTTTGTCTATAAAGTGGAAAACAGAAAGGTTGGCTTTTGGGTTAAAAAAATTTGCCTGTCGATATGTTTTAAGCATCAAATGCATTTTTTTTTTTTTTTTCTATCCCAAGTAATTTTCTAAATTCTAATGCTTTGAATTTTAGAGTATGAAATGGACAGAAAAGTATTTAGCCAATGTGAGAACATAAACTGCTTATCAAATGGAAGCAGTCTCTTTTCAAGTCTACATTTTTATAATTTCACCAAACAATTGCATTTTTCACTTTCATTAATTTCCTGTCTAAATATTAAAATTTGTACTTACACTCCATAAAGTAAGCAAAAAAGATTAAATGACTAATAAATAAATGGCTAAATGACAACAATATATATATATATATATATATATATATATTATAATAAGAAGAAGAAGAAGAAGCTTATGACGAATCTATTGGGTCTTATTCGTAAAGAGATTGGGCTGTTGCTGGGCCATCCATGTGTATGTCATTGTCTTTTTCTAATTTCTAAAAAGATAAATGACTAATTAGTCCTCAGATTTGATTACAATTATAATTTCATCCCATTTGTTTAGTAAAAATACATTAATCAATTTCCGAGATTTAGTTCCGTTAAATTAATTAATTTTTCATCTAAAACAAAGCATCGTTCTGTTAAGTAAGGGAATAAATAATAATACTTTATTAAATGCGAAGGATTAAATATTCAAATAACAAAAAATATTTAAATTCTTAAAATGACACTTTAAATGAAACATTATATTTATTAAATAAGAGGAATAAATTTATAATTATAATGAAGAGAGCAAATAGTTATTTATTATTTTTTAAAAATATTTAATTAATGAAAACAGTAAATTTGAGAAAAAGTGCATTTTAAATGTAAATTTCTTATAGGAAATGGCTATGGTTAGAAATTTTGTGGCAATCTCATCGTGTCTCTAATTTGTTAGCCGAAAAGTGAACTTTCTTACTATTTCTCAATTGAATTTTATTTACAACATGACTTATAAATGGGTTAGCAATAATTAATTTTGTCGATAAAATAGTTATGAATCGATTAGTAATAATTAATCATGTCGGTAAAATGGGTATAATAGTACGATACTATTTAATAAAATAATTAATGCTATTTTGATTTTTTGAAAATATTATGAATGGAAAAAATTAAAAAAAATCAAATTTAACGAAACAAAAATAGTAATAAATTCAAAATTAATTTAATTTAAATGGTACACGTCATAGTCAGCATCTTAACTTATTTTTATTTTCACAAAAATTTGGAAAAACAAGTAATTAATGTTATTTGAACATGAAGCAAATGAACCAAAATGGAAAGGACGATGTCCTAAGATTTTTTGTGCGGTTTGGATCCGTACATTTATAAGTACATTTTACTAAAAAGACACTTATAGGGTCCATCAAGTCTCTTCTACTCTAATTTTGAGCATAAAAAGACACTTTGAGCAACTTGATGACCTTATTTGGAATTCCTTGGTGGGTCTAAAGGAAACACCCTACGTTAAAGCCTTCAAATAATTATTAGGAAATTTCACATTTAGAATATCTCAATTTTGACCTTTTCGACTTATTTAAATTAATCATTTCATACGCAATAAATTAAATATTTAAATATTACGAGATAAGTACCATTATTAAAAACCGTCTCTGAAAAATAAATTAATTGAAACATGAATTTTAAATTTGAAGAGTGAATCAAATTACCAATTACCAATTCTTTTTTAAGTCCATTTTCTTCCAATGATAGAAATAGAATTCTTCTCCATGGCCTTTCTAATTGCAATTTTTAATTTTGAAAAACCATAAATTCTATACCCAAAAAGATTTCTTCTTTCATTTATTAAACGAGTTTGATAAGTGCGAAAATTGAATTCAGCTCGTTAAATTTATAAAACGAGCTGAACGAGTTTAACTTTAAAACTTTACGAGAAACTTGACTCATTTAAAATCCTAAATTCTTATCTCCACATTAATGAAAAAATCAATTAAATAATACTTGATTTTTGTACATCATAACCATTTTTTTTTTCTTGGGTGCATAGGAAAAATATATAATTGTAGTTTAAAGCTTAGTTAACCAAATTTTTAACTTAAATTATAGTATCTAATGAAATAATTATAGACTAAATTTGTTTTAATTAAAATAATTATAATTAGTCAATAATGATACTATTTAATATATGTTAAATAGTATTAGATTAATAAATAAGAATAGACTTTTCCAACAAAATCTTTGACTTGAAATTAATTGAAGGGACGACGATTTCAATCATGATAAACAAAATCATGGTTGATGTGTAATAATTGAGCTACAACGCACTTTAAAATTACAGTGAAAAGAAAAAGAGCAGACTACTGCTTTGTCGTCTTCCACGTGGGGCGATGGCATTCCGCACAGTGTGTTTATAATTCACGGAAATCCAAATAATAATTACTCAAAATATAAATTGATTTAAAATTATTTTTGGTCCAAAATATAATATAATTATATTTAAGGAAATAATGAAAATTTTTAAAGATTTTTTTTAATAGAAAAGATTAGTCTCTTAATTGATATTTTCTTTATTAAAAAAAAGGATAGTTTGCCTTTTATTTTATACAGATTAAAAAAGTACGATCACTGTTTCATAATACTTTTTACGTTTGAGATAATAGTTTATTTTAAAATATTTTTTATATTTATAGTTTTAGAAAATAGTAAATATATTTTTTCATGTTTAACTTTTATATATGATCAATAATTATCACTTCAATTTAATAGTTTTATTAGAGAATTAGTGTTAAATTAAGGATAATATAATCAATTTAATAAATAATTTATTGTAACTTAGATAAATTTAATATTTTTCTTAAAGAATATGAAATTTCAAATGTGATAAATATTATAAAATAGAGATAGTAACAATTATTATAGCTAAATGACAATTTTAAATAAGTCATATAACATAATATTAAATAAGTCATATAATGTATATATTAAGTATGGTAATATAATGATCATATACACATATTATATGGTAATGTAATATATTATGGTATGTTATGTATATATTAAATATAGTAGTATATATATATATCATTTGGTAATATAATGGTAATATAAATATTATAATTGTAATAGATGAAAAATGAATAAAAAATATATTAAATATAGTAAGAATATAATATATTTAATTATTATTTTAAATAAATCTTCCATTTGATTGGTTATAATTATTTCATATCCCGCGAGTAATTTTTCGTAAAAAAATAAATTTGAATGATTATTATTTATTGAAAAATGTATCATAAGATTTATTGTTTGATATAAAATAGAAAATAAAAATCATTAATATATATATATATATACACAGACGTGTATATATATATAAATAATGTAATATTAATTATGATATAACGTGTTACATTAGTAAACTATACAACATCTTGAAAGAACTTTTTTTTTTTTTTTTTTGCTAAAAAAAGATAATTTTGATATCTCTATCCGGCAAAACGATTTTAAGAGAGCGAATAGAGTAAGAGCTCTCAACGAGCTTTTAGGTTAGCAGACTAGCTAGACACAGGAATGAATCGGATTATATATCGAAAAGGGAAAACTAATCATCAGAGGCGCCTTTTGATAGAATGGTTAGAAAGTTGAAAGAACTATAGGGTTAAGTGTGCTAGTTTGCCAGAAATCCTAGGATTTATGGCCTCTTGGAAAGTTTTTCATTTCACCTGTGGGACAAAATCGTGCGGATCTTGTTAATCTAGTATGTGGTGGAATCGACTTCATCCAAAGTGAATAATTTCTTTAGTGGTCAGAGTCAAGACAGACGTGACAATAATCATAAAATTGATTATATGTTCATTACTTTAGCAAAAAGTTAAAAAAAAAAGAAATAAAATTAGCAAAATTATAAGTAATGCCCTAAAATTATGATTAATATATTAATTATTATAATGGTCAATAAAGATTTCTCTTATTTTAATAATATAGACAATTTACAAATTAATATTATATAAAAAATTAAGTTAATCAAATTTAAATTGTTATAAAAAAAATTAAATTAATTAATAAATAATTTTATTTTAATGAAAATCTGGTTATAAGTTATAACAATGTTTTATTATTATAAATATATTATTTCTTTAGCAAGTTATTTAGTTATTAAAATTTTTATTTTATTATTTCACAAAAACGTTTTTTTTTTTTTTTCATTTTATGACTACTATAGAATACTCTTAGTTTTTGTAGTAATATAAATTGTTCATTATAATATTATAATTTATAAAAAATAATAAAAAATTATATATATGTATATAAATTATTTACTCATCATATAGAGATTAAAGAGTACAAAAAATATATAATATACGATTGAGAAAACTAATATATATAAATGTGGAAATGGAGAGATAATAATATTAATAATTTATTAGTATTTGCTACAAAAGAATGTACATTTTTTTTATTTAATTTTCATTTTGGTAAATGGGAGCTTAACAACCAAATGTAAACAACATAATTACACCAAAAAAGATAATGGAACTTTGTCAACTGTAAATTTTATGAGTATGAACAACAATAGGCAAAATCTTGAAAAATAAGTTCTCCAAGTACAGAAAAGCTGCATTATTGGTTATCTAATTCACCCAAAAATTACCCAACCTTAGACTTAAATACAAACATGTGATAACAATTACTCCTATTCCTCCCAAAATACAGGTTCTGATCGATAAAATTAATTATTGTAATAGCTGTTAGCTGTTTTAGTGACATTTTATAAAACACTAAAAGCTAAATGTTATATGTGTTAATTTTTTATAAAACGTTAATTTAATTTAAAAGTTAGTTCAAACGCTATGTTATCGAACACTATAAAAAACATCATTTAACGTTTTAACCAATTAAAACGCTAAAGTCTGCTTAATAAATGTTGTCGAACACAACTTTAACGTAAGTAATAATAAAATCGAAAAAAAAATATTTATTATTTTTTAAAATATTCAAAATGACTTATATTTGAATATAAAACAATCGCTCTAAAAGGCTTTATATTCTGAAACGGATGGAGTGCTTCACTCACAGAATGTAAGGTGTCAAGAAGAATTATGTGAAGTGTAAACAAGGACTTAGCATTGACCACACAAAGAATTGCTTGTTTGAATCCAACAATGGTTTCCGGTGGACATAAATATTGTTGTTGCTGAATATACATCTGAACATTAAAAATGTAAATACCAAATTTCTTAAATTTTGGAAAGTTTCAGCTAACTGCCAACTACCAATATTTCCGTACATAGAGAAGACATCTAAAGAGTCATGTCCTGAATTGAAAATTGAAGGAAACAACTCTAAATTTATAGGTACAATGGTCGGCTTGGATTTTATTGGTATCGACGAGTGCAAACGTTTCCTGCTGTGAAGGGTCAACTATAGTCAACTACAGTCTTTGGATTTTATTATCATTTCACACTTCAAAGAATTTTTCGTTTTTCAAATTATATCTCATTCAATTCTTGCAAATTGGAATATTGAAGTCCTTGGACACATTAAATAATATCTTTTTTATTTTTATCAATTACTATTTATTTTCCAATGCCATTATTTATAATTGATAATCACTTTAAATATTGAAAATATGAGCATTTTACTATTTCAATGAATATTAACCGACTTTGGATACTAAATTAATCTTGATCAGTGAAAATAGTCAATTAAGTTAATAATAGAAAAATACATATAAATTTACATTTTTAAGTTCTAACTAAAATAGTTAATTTTTTAAATTCATTTTAAAATAGAAAATGCATGCAATTTATATTATTAGATGCATCTTTCAATGTGCATCTTCATGAATTTCACAATGTAACCTATTTCAAAACCATGCTTTGATAGAAAGTGTGCAAACGGACTTTTACATGAACAATAATTAAAATCTAATTTGTATGAAATTAATTAGTCTATAATAGTAAATTTTGATACCCACTGATTTCTCAACAAGAATAATAATGAAAAAACTGTTTTTTTTTTTTTTTTTCATGAAAAATTACTTAGACAGCTAAACGCTATTAAAACAGCTAACAGCAATCAAAACGACTAATTTTGTCGAATAAACCCTAAGAAGTAGATAAATAGATAATAAATCGCAACAAAACATGAGAAAACTAGGACAGATATCTTCCAAGGAAAACCAAGATGGTAGAAGTGTTATTGTATTTCAAATCCAAAATTATACAAAGCAAATTACAGGATGAAGATTACAGTGAAGAATCGATCATTCTCCCATTGGATGGTCACAATTGCTAACAGTTAGAAACTAGAGCATTGAAAAAATAAAAAAAAAAAAGATCAGCTGTACAATTTTTAAGGGAACTGCCTTTTCAAGCCCTTCGGACGAGTCGAGCTAATAGGATGAACTAAACGAATTCTGCATTATGCAAGTGATAATAAATACAGAAGTTGCGGCCAATAAAGTGGGGATCATCAAAACACCGCACATAACCGCAACTTACGGATGTATTCCAGAATATATGATGGATACCAGAGAACGCAAGAGAACTACTGCAACTTAGAATAGACTATGATGAACATAACTTACACCATCTGAGCTTCATCAAGACCTTTGTTATTTTGAGCTTCTAATACCTTTTGCATGGCATAGTGACATCTGAAAAGAAAAACACCAATTAGTAAAAGAAATGCACTAATTTCTAAAAAAGCAAAAAAAAAAAAAAAAAAAAAAGGACAAGCGGTCACACCGCCAAGGGAGATGATCAATGAACATATTTGGTGACACAATAATATCTTTGAAGTCTTCCCTATTTGCTAAGTAACAATGATAACGTTGTATTCTCCATCTCTTCCACAAAGGCATGCTTATATTTCTTTGTCCTGGTACTAAGTGTATCACAAGGCCAGCTAGAAACATCTCAGGCGGATCTTGAGCTGATCTGTTTTCAGCTCCGGGAACAGTTCCCAGAAACTGAGATACTGGATTCTCCAATGTATTTGCATCTGAAGCCTCACTGTGGAAAGGATTTTCAAAAATTCCATTGTCTATATCATTAACACTACTTGTATCCGATTCTTTCCAACTGTCCACTTTATTGCTTCCTGCAGTGAGAAAAAAAATAGTAACAGTGTTTGGAATAAATTTATATAGAATTCATTCATTTCGTTACAAAAATTCATTTGAAAAGTTTTCCATGTTTGGATCAATCATATAATTCATCTTAAATATATAGCTTCATTAGCTCGTACTTGGAATTCATTAGGTTTGGTAGCTTGTAGTCCTTTTAAGTTCAGAATCCATTGCAAATTCTATTAATTTTGGTAGTATTTAATCAAGTATGTCCATAGAATTAAGAATACAGAATTCCAAATGACTTATTCATTTGTACCAACAAGGAAATTTAGATTTGTAAATGAATTCCATAAAATTTTTTGGAATTCATTTATATCAAAGAATCTCTGAGTAAAATAGCCTCTATTCTATTATCATGAAAAACAGTTTGTATCTTGCATTTCAAGCGCACAATATATTTACGTGTAGTCACCATAAGAATACGGATTTAACAATACTAATTTAACATCCTCTGACAATAAAATGTCAAAAATATTGATTAACCAATGCATATTCATCAAAGCATTTAATTGGAGTTGCCAAATATTATGCCACATATTTGTGGTAGTGCTGTTAAAGATTATTAGTTGTATGGTTTTATGCATCAGATGATGTTGCTGCTAATTCTTTAAAATCATGTTAATCATTATAGCAAGTAAAATTCTAAGACAGACCTCTATAAACTTCATTTAGATCTTCTACTGCATTGGCCGGAGAATCTAGTTTTGATGAATCTTTCTCTTCAATCCCATCTCTTTGGAACTTGCCGACATATAGAAAGCAACGAGCAAGTCTAAAAATTAAGGCCGAATCAGCTTTGGAATCTTCTGAAAGTGCCATAATTGCAGCCGCTCGAAGCCGTAGAATTGACCCAACTGAAAGGCGTGTAGAAAATTCATTGTCGTGTACAATGCTGCAGGAAGCTCAAACACTTATAATAAAACAGAAATAAATGACAAAAAAATAAAGAGAGAACTTGCCTTCAAACTTGCAGCAGCATGAATGCCATGCAAAATTACCTTGTAACAAATTCTGAACAAGCATTTGCTATGACTGAATCCACACATGGAAGTGGCCCATATGCATAAACACGTAAATTTGGGTATCGTCTATATAACTGTGTACACAGAAATGAACCAGTAAGCATGTGTTTGGCATTGGGAAAAAAATTTGAAAGAAATTTGTCGAAGAAGTTAGTTGGAAGTCATCTAAAATGTATTTTTAAGTTGAAATTCACATATACTGGTCATAACAGTCAAAAAACACTCCAAAACTTTTTTTCTCAAAATCATTTGAAATAGTGTTTTCAAAATCAGTTTCAAACATAATACCAAACTACCCTAAATATGTTCTTTTACTCCAATGGAAACCTTTAAGTACAAGGGGCAGTGTATGGACAACATAGTATGGTACCAGTCCTTTCATATTTGAATATTCATGTCAATTTTCAATGGATCTTAGTAGCTTGTACCGTTATTAATTTGAGAATTCATTTGCAAATTCTATTTTATTTGGCTAGAATTTGATTCAAGTATGACCAATTCAATAGAATTCCAACTGAATTTTCATTTACAGCAAGTGTAGATTTGTAAATGAATTACAAAATTTTTTACGAAATTCCAGTATGCCAAATAAGATAAAAAAAAAAGTTTAAATTCAAGTAGATCTCATGCCCCTACAGTTTAATGGAAAATTTATTGCTTGTAAAAATTTTTCTGGAGAAAACATAAAATCAGAAAATGAATTATTTTCTGTTCTATTTAAGGGAAGAGAGAATTACACACACAGCTTTTTCAGCAAGAGCTGGTCAACATGTGGGTATGTCCCCTTGGTTATCTTGTAGGTTCATCTTCAATTAATTTAGGAGAGTTCAAAAGCATCCCAGAAGCAAATCACTTTCATTTTCTTCCCCTCTGGGAAGGAAATCATTTTCTAGTGACCAATTATTTTTCTGATGTATGTGACTATACACCAAGGATTAAAAAATGCAGAAAGTATTTTCCAAAAAATTGACAAGACCTAATCAGGCCAATGGATTTCTCAATCATGGAATAAATCAGAATTTAGTTGTGCTTTTGAACATGATAGAGGCAATTATGATTCAAGGGTCAACAAAACCCCATTATTCACCAAATAACCAGGAAAACAAAATATATTTTTCTAACCTATAGGGATCACATTGGTGCAAGTAAGAAAACATACTCTCAGTCCTAACAAAGTAGCAATAGCACCTCCAAGGGAATGCCCAACTACGTACAAGTTATATCCATCACACTCGCATCCAGCTCCCAGCAATGAGGAAAGGAAGCCATTTGATTTAGCTTCTGCATCTACTTTAAACATTACAAAAATTTACAGCAAATGTAAGTTATAAAGCAACAATTGACAAGGACAAATGAAGCATTAATTAATATTATCTGTGTCAAACCGAATGTAAAAGGTCACAAGCTCATATTTTTGTCTGAATCCACTAACTGTATTAGTAGTTTATTTGTGCATTCTAACATTTTTAGAAATTTTCTCGTCAAACATTTACTTATCAAGCATTGGGAGTTCAAAACAGGACTCGTGAAAACCTTAGAAGAATACATTAAAACTTTTTCTTATTTGGACCAATAGTGAAGTAAGGAACTTCTGGTTGCAGGGTACTCGGATCTACAAAGAAATGCAAAGGAGAAAAACAAAAGGAAGTAAAAGGTGAATGAGTGGGGGAGGCACCTTGATCTCCTAGATTTCCTTCAATTTGCATATAAAGATCCCGTGCTGCTTCAACTATACCATAGTGCCCATAGTGTGGGAAAGATAATTCCACATTTTGCTTCACATTAGGGTGAATATGGCTGCTACTGCATACAAGCATAAAGAAAAATTTAGGCTAGCACCTATGCTAAGGTGAATATGGCTGCTACAAGCATAAAGAAAAATTTAGGCTAGCACCTACTGCATAGGTGCTAGCTGTTCTTGATAACAGTGATGCAAACAATCAGTTCTAGTTTTGCATCTATTATATAAGAAGCATCCAGTTTGACACACAATCCTATGAGAAATCCACACAAACAAATCATCTTTCTTTATCATTTATTAATAATAGAACAAGGACATTGAACATATGCAACAAAACAAAAATTCATTATTCACTATGTTTTTATTATATGGATAGTTCCAAACATGTTTTTAAATAACAGAACAAGAAATTGGGAAAGTGTTCTAGAATTTCTTGAATCAAACTGAATCAGTTTGAGTCGTCCGTTACTACCGTAAAGCTCTTAAGATCATTACTGAAATCAACAATAAACAACAATTTCATAAAATGAAATTTCAAAAAAAAAATAAAATAAAATATGCAGGGTATAAAGTGACTAAGAACCTAAAGGTACATTTTATAAAATAAATGTCCATTTCTCACATTTGTCTACTGTTTACAGAGAGATTGGAGAATCAGTTGTTGAGAAACGGAAAAACATAATAGTGGGCCAAAATTCCATTAGGAAATGGACAACGCACTATTGAGGTTCCCATTATTTAAAATCTAGTCCCACAAAAATAATCACGTAGGTAATTTTCTACCAAATAGAAGCTACAAGTGCATTAAAAAAAAAAAAAAGAAACAAAGATTCATTGATCAATTGAAAGGCAAAATGCTTTTTTTTTTTATGGCAATTAAACGAGCTAGCTCTCATCTTGCCATAACTTCACTTGCCACCCACCTAGTACAATTAGAACATAAGAAGTACTAATCCTTGACACTAGGTTATCACCTTGAGAACAAATTGTGCTTTGACTAATCTAGTTTGCGATGTCATGTTACTATAGTGAAATGTCTGCTTTGTTAACAATTATTGTGTGGGTGAACCAGTATAAATAACATATAGATACATAAATAGAGAGAGAGAGAGAGAGAGAGAGAGAGAGAGAGAGAGAGCATGCTTTATCAACCCATCCAAGTCCTCTGTAGAAAGGAGGCACTCCTTGCCTAAGCCATCGGTTATAAGGTCTTCAGGGGTCTCAGTTCCACGTACAACAATCAGTACAGATCTCAGATGGTGTGGAACAACAACAAAATATGCTGCTTCACACTTCTCCTGGAATGAGAATGAGGAATCACTTTTAGAATTATGTGAATTTTGATGATCACATATTCAAATAAGAAAGGATATACAAGCTGCAAGTATGAGCATCGAAGAGTCCCAAATTACTATTTCAACAGCATACTTACCCCAGTTTTTTTCGAATTTAGAAACAACTATCTAAATTCCAAACTGATAAACATTATTGTGTTTTTCCATAGAGACAAATTGGAAATTACAGAACTGGTATCCATTGTCTTTAAAGTAAAGTCCTCCATAAAATTTGTAGTCCCACAACATATTTAAAATTGGAAAAAATGAAATTCTGATCTTGTAATATATATGACCCCTTTGGCTGGGACAGCCATTTTCTAACAAATATCTATTTGTTGGACATTTTTCTGAAAAAACTCGAAATCAACACGAGTAAATATGCCATGGATTTATTTCCCATTTGCGTCTACATTTCTACTAACTGATGATATAGTGCTTTTATTGTTGTCTAAAACTTTTAGCCTAATGCCTTTTCCCCTTAAATAATTCAAAAAGTCCATAACAATCCTAACCTAGTATGATTTGTTACACACTTATAATTTTATTTACCTGACATACACGACCTTTTCGAAGTGCTTCTGGTGGCAACTTGACATATTTTAAGAAGGCTGCAGCATGACCTCGTAGCCAGTTATCCCCTGTAAGTATGGGCCGCCTGGAGACATAAAAGAGGATTCTCATATCATGATAAGTGTAACTATATGCACATGTTGCTATGTGTGGGATCAAGTTACCATTGCTTTTATACTGCAGAATGCAACTTTTATTCTGGAATAGAACGTTTAAAGGAATATGTTTAATAATGTAATACATTCACTATGCAAAGTGCAACTTATTCATACAATACTATTTGACCTAATACTCAGTTATCCCATCTATTTACCAAAAGAAAAAAGAGAAATAATAATTAAAAAAAATCTACTTGATATGCATGCGAGAGGAATAGAACCATATGGAAAGGAAGAGATAGAGATCCATTATCTCTAAACGAAAGTTCTTAATATAAAAATGCAACTTAGACAAAATTCTAGTTTTCTTGTCCTTGTATAGATTTGACGAACACCAAGAAGGCATAACCAGGTCTTTTGGTTGAAAGCCATCCAACCAAATTGTTGAAAATTAAATAAATAACCCAATCAGGATCAAGCAGTAAGATCCTCATTGTTCAACAGCCACCCAAAAAGTGCATGTCCTTGAATGATATTTTGGGTGGAACTCAGCCAGACTTGCTCAAGTCAAACTGGGCCTGTCTGTTAGGTTCTACAAGCATCAAAGTTGATATAAGAAAAAGTTATTTTGAAAAACAAAAACCTCAGAAGAAGTAATGGGAATAATGATCCCAATATGTGGCACCATTTATTTCGCATCATTGTGGCTCTTTCTTAATTCAATTCCACTCAACTAAGTCTTAATTCCAAAATAATTTAAGTAAGTTATATAAACTTGTCTTCTCCATTCCACTTGATTTAAAATATCACCTTATGCTTCCCCTTGCTTTCTTATCTACCACAATTTCAAAGTACTTGGGTGTCTAAAGCATTCAATCTCTCCTCTCAACTTTTCCTCAATAGATGCCACTTCCACCTTCCGAGATACTTGACTGCCACAGAGTAGGGAGCCTTGTTGGGATCCCTTGTACCCTCTCTCTCTCCCTGCAGATAGATAAGGGTGTTCATAGTTTGATTAACTAAGCAAGGTACTTCTCTAAACCAAATTTATACCACCAATTCACAAAATATAAAACTGAAATCTAACTGATCAAAGCTATTAACCAGAAACATGGTTAATTCATTGTTTTTTTGGTTATAATGGGGATAAAAGATCAGTACCTTGGCATAGCACCAAGGGAGATTTCTTCATTACTATAGATGTATGGCTAAGACTTCTTTCCATCCTCAGTGTGATGCCAGTCGTGCCCCATATATGAGGCATGACAGATAAACCAATTTTTAGATTTTTAACCAATAGCTTTGAGGCTGGATTTTGTAGACCCTTCTGGTGAAGCTAAAATCATTAATTAATTAAAAGTATTACAATACATTAGCTAGAAGAAAAGGCTCTAGACTATGGGAAGGCTATTCAAACTTCTTAGACCATTTAATATTAGACTTCACAATTTGACCCGTTTCTTGAACTATATAAGCAAAAGGGCTTTTTATAACCCATGTACATGCTGTAATTTTTTCAAAATTCTACATGAATTGCAAAAAAAATTTCACCCAAACAATATAAGATTCCACAAATCAACTATGGAATAAAGCAACATAACAATAAATACGAATGAGCATCACAATAATGATATGCCTAATCAGGGTACCTTACCTACTTTCTTAAAATAATAATTGCATTATAATATTGTAACACACACACACACACATATATACATATATTTCTGGACAGTTAACCAAACTGCTAACTTTTCTAATATATTAAACCAAGATCACCAGTTTGATCTTTTAGTTTCAATTTGATTTTTCAGGATTTCAGATTTTTTCGATTGCCTGTAAAATTACAAACATATACATATAGATAGATAGATAGATAGATAGATATGAATATTTTGATAAATGAAACATCTAACCATCCCAGGTCCTGAAATTTACATATTAAAAGAATGACATCATATTTTATATATGCGCATCAAGCAAGATATTTGATGGATATATAACCTGTTACGAGTCCATGGGGTTAAAAACCCTTGCCTATAGAGCCATGCACAAGGAAAAAAGATATTGTGTCTTCCAAAATCAAGTAATGGACCCTGAACCATGCAGCAACTGCCATTAAATATATAATAGTAAACTCCAAGTAGATGAGTAAAAGAAAATTTTTAATTAAGATTAATATGGTTATATTGCCAAACTGTATATGCAGCTTCAGCAAATTTATGAAAAGTAAAGGCCTCCTGAATCAATTCCAGAGGTGCCTCCGCAACTCCTTCATAAGATTTAGGTGATTCGCTACGCATCTGCAACAAAGCTAGCCCTAAAAAGATAATGTAATGGAAAATTTAGACGATACGTGATATGTGCTTTTATTCACTTCATAATGATACATGCAAGGATATGCCATAAAGAAAGGTCCACAACAATATAAACTATATATTACAGCTCTTATATGACCAATATAAGATTCACTCGTTCTAAATAACAATAACATGTAGTTCTAGCTCTTAAAGAAATCTAACTGATCAACAAATAAGCAATGGTCTCAAAGGCCCAAAACTGTGAAGAAACCCAAACCAATACCATCACAAAGCTTAGGCTACCAGTTTACTCGCACAAGTGATGTTGGACAATCCATCCTTGAAACATCTGATCACCCTGTATAGGCTTCATCAATAAACACAATTTGCTTGTTTAAGAAGCAAGGTTCATGTAGCATTGAGAATATCACTATACCTGGACTTTGAAACATCTACCAAAAACCTAAGTCATTGTAAAGGCCTCGTACAATATAAATTATAAGAAATTTTCTACAAAATTGTGTCAAGCTCTAACAACAAAATAAAACGACAGAAATGACACACAGCCCAAATCAGGCATGTAAATGATGTAAATGAATAGAAAAATGCTCAAATATGAAATTGGATACAAGCCAAATTATCTATATTGCCATGGTGAAGTATCTAATCTAGCAGATTCAATAATTTACCCATATAGACTTTAAGGTTTGAACTCAAACCAAAGGGTCTACTGATGTTGGATTCACTCTTTCTATTCAACCCAGAAGCTTAAGCCCAAATAGAACCCGAAAACACCACCTTGACCTCCTACAACAAACTAATATTCTTTGATTTATTGATATGTGAATTTTGCTCAATCCAAAGACTCCCATGTACCAGCAAAATAAAAAAATAAAAAAATAAAAAAAAAAATGGAAAGGAAAGGAGAACATTTTTAAACCAACAAATGAGAAGATCTGATGACCTATAATATATATTTATTAGCTATCAAAACAAACCTGCCATGAGTTCCAAATGTCCAGTTCCCGATGCACGATAAGCAACAAGATCACCCAGTAATCTTGCTACAGAATATACTTCATCTTCCTTAGAAACTCTCCTAAAGGAAATGGAGAAACAATCAGAAAGTTAATAAAAGTTCAAATCTAGCAGATTAAGTCAATGCACTAAAACCTACAAGTACTCGACACGTCCCAAACAGCATAAAGCCTCACGAATTCCATGATCAAACACCTCATGGTAGTGAGCTTTCCACACATCATCTTGGGTTGAATAGAAAGATCTCCATCTTAAGACATCAAATCCAGCAAAACATTGCACCAATGGAAGAGCACAAACCACGATAAGAAACAAAATCAAAAGTTTTCGCTTCCAGTGGTTACCATATGAAGCCATCCCTATATCACAAACATTTTGGAGAGAACTGTTAAGTGTTTTTCACAGGATATAAAAAATTAATAAGTATTTACATGTATGAGAAAAATGTATTCTTTCAACTTGATCAATCTTAGGACATGGTTGACTGCATATTCATTCATTTAGTTGAATTCCTACCCAAAAATATCAGTTATGGGATGAAGAGTACAAGTTATGTTTGATATGTATTCATTTTGAGAATTCCCGCCATCTTTCAATGTCAACATCCAGAAGTTAAGTCTTTTCCTTCCAAGTTTATCCCAAAGATAGCAAACCCATCATTATCATTGGAAAGAGCATTATGATGCACTTTATGCTATATCTTAACTAAGTCACTGTAACAAAAACTTAATCAACCTCTATACGCATAAATAGAGTAGCAATCAAGCATAAAATTAAAACTAAGTACCACAAGTTTCTCTAGGCTCAGGTAAAGATATAAAATGTTGACCTTGAGAAAAATCAAACTGTTAAAAATGATGGCACCTCACTTGACCCTCATGAACATGAACTAGAAGTAGAATTTAATTCTTAAAGCTAACAGAAGTTACAATGAATAAAGCACACCTACTAAAACGATGGGCAATATAAGAAGAACAAAGACATTGTTAGGCATGCTTTGTACTGTTTACTTTGTGGAAAGGGAAAAACCAATATGACATTTGAAACAGATCTAAGTCACATAACAGCCTAATGGATTTTTTTGCCCCAAAGTTTGGGGCCTGTTAGAATTGCATCCTTCCTACTGTTTTCACTATTGCACCCCGATTCAACAATTTAGTTGCATTTATATTCTATGGTCAAATTAGAAAAAAAAGATAATAACTTTTTTGGAATAAAATAATTATTTTTCAGTTCAATCTATTCTCTTTCTCTCTCTCTCTCTCTCTCTCTCATCTCACCCAACCGCACTAGATAACCAAACCCTTCTTCTCAACCCTCTCCTTAGCAAGCCAAACCTCTCCTATGGCCAACCTCCAATTTTGAGACAGAGCCAATTTCCTTCATCAAAATACCACATGAACCTTTCACCAAAATGATCCAGCATACTGCCAGATCAATTTGGAAGCTTGGGAAGCTTTGAAAAGTCACCAAAAGAGATAGTGTTTGGTGAGAAAAGATGGAGACTGTCAGATCTTCAGGTTTTCTCTAAGGTGGTTATACAATGTTGGTGGTGGTTGTGATTGTGATGCTAGTGGCAGTAGGGAAAGAAAGTGGATAGAGAAACAAGAGGCGGCAAAGCGGAGACAGAAAAATGGAGATGGATATGATAAGGTGGCATGGAAGGTGGTGGAGAACGGAGGGAGGAAATGTTAGTTGGAAAAGTTGCTAGAGGAAACAGAGGTGGAGGAGAGAGATGTAAAAGAGATAAAAGAGAGAAATTGGAAGCAAAAAAAAGGTTAAAATTAATTATTTTATTTTAAAAATAATATATTATTATTATTATTATTATTATTATTCATTTTAACTGCAGGGTACAACTGCAACTAAGTTGTGAAATTGGGACATAATACTAGAAAGCAAGTAGGATGCAATTGCAAGAAGCCCCAATGTTTGGAGTAAAAAATCTATTAAGCCTATGATAAATGATTGAAGCAATTATGGTTTCCTGCCAAAGGGAAGGGAAATGCTTCATGAACATACTCATATTTGGTGTAGTACTTCAATGGTTAAAAAGAAAAAAGAGGATATCCCAAATATTGTTCATTGCAATAGAGAATTTCTCATAGGTCAAAATCCTTTTCTAATAATAAGTCCCAAAAATGGGTATTTTGAACAAGAGAATTGGAAAAAAAAAAAAATTTTGCTACTATAGTTTAAGGATGATTGTATATATGGTATTTCTTCTTTCCCTTTTTGGAGAAAAATGTTAACCGAAGTTGTCATTTATAGTTTTCACCTATCAACCCCATAAAAATAGCTTAAACAGTTTAGTGTGCAGTGACAATGATAATGAAGATCATGTAAATCTACTATATTAATAATTCACAAAAAGGAATTTTACAAAGTTTTTAGACAAACAATCAAAAACGAAAATGAGAACAATTATGAGGATGAAAATGAACCCATTTTACCTAAGAGACATTCATTTGATGTTCCATCATGAGAAACATATTTAGCCACATTGAACACAAGGTAAATTGCACCCATAATTTGCAGCAAAGTAATTACCATTGCAAATCGGCTCCACCAAAGCCATGTTTTATACCTCATCTGTTCAGTAAGAAAAAACGTCAATTTTAAACTGAAGCACATCATCGAAGCAGCCACACTATATTAAAGAATTGAATCAAAATTTATAGCATGAAACAGCCTGCAAGCAGGTTCACTAGTTATATTTCACACTATTCCAACAGTAAGAAGTTAGGACAAAGCTCACAAAATATGTTCTTAACAAACACTAGCCTTTTACTCCTTCTGTCCCAAAAATACATTTAAGGTTTTTGCACAAGAATTAAAGGAACAATTAATTCTTCTAAATTATAACAAAACCAAGGGTAATTTGACTAAATTACCCTTTACACTAAAACCAAAAGTCACTTGTGAAGATAATTATTGTATCTAACATAAATAAGGGTAAAATTGGAAAAACATAATTTATTACTCCTTAAAATACTCAAAACAATTTATATTTTGAGACTAAATAATCACCCAAAAACAACTTATATTTTAGAATGGAGGGAGTAATTTGCATGTTGTACAGTATGCAGTAATACATTCTGTGCTTTTAACCCAACTCAAGCTGAAGAAACTTATTCAATGGTTACTGCTAACCGCTTTTGGTCCCAAATCTTTGGGGTTGCTTTTTCCAATAAACATTGGTTACATTTGTAAGATTGACTTTCATTTTTAATTCAATTTCCTGGATTGACCATATAAAATATGGGAAATTATTTTTCTTCAGCCAGGTAGCCTATAACTTTTGGCTCCAACATATCTCTTCATTGGGTAATATGACTAGTCCCTAAATTATGTTCGAATTGCCGCTTAACTCCCTCTATATTTGAGAAATAACCATGACGTTCCTAATTTATGGTTCCATATTAGGTATTTCCGTCCGAAAATTGAGCCCTTTACTGTTAGTTAAACATACAGTAGCACTCCGTGATGACCCAAACTCTCAAGGACACTCCACTGAAAACCCATTAACCCACAAGGAAGCTAAGAAAAAACACCTTGAGAGATACAATTAGCATTTACAATTAGCAAATATCATTTATATCATAAAAAGGGCCCAAATCCCTGACCTTAGATTAAAGTTCCAAGTTCGATTTCCCATAGGAATTACAATTAGCATGTGAACATGATTAGCATAGACTACACAATCACTTACAAGACAATGTCTCAAAAACCCTTATATCCCTATATATGTTTCTAGAAATGAAAGTTCAACTTAAGCATTTACAAAATCGAAAATTATTATGTTCAGAATCGGTGTAATATATACATTTTCATTGCCATCAAACATGGGAACCAAAAATCCAGAAAAATTCACCAGATAAGGCTTTAGTTTTTACTTGTCAACCGAAAACAATTACTTTAGAAGAGTCAACTCAAGTCATTCTTGGTCTAGCTAACAATGGCATCACGCATGTTATAACATAACAACTCCAATTTGTTACACCTAAGATCCCTTACCTTGTTCAAAGACTTCGTCGCACAAATAATTACTATTTATACCAAAACAAGGATTCAGACTTTCTAAATCCCCTTTTTCCATATTAAGTCTCAATTTTCCTCCCAACAAACAAATAAGCATAGAAAAAAAAGAGAAAAACTATGCAAACAAAATATCAAAAGCTATAGAAGAAAAAAGTTGCGCATACCCGTCTAGTGAGGCGAATAACTGAGTCAAAAACAGCGCTCTCAGATAGAGAATCCTGAATAGTTTTGGCAACGGCTTCTTGGGCAATCCCTGACCGAAACATCGCAAAGATTCTAAGGACAGCGGCCAAAGAAAGAGCTAGAATTGGCAAGGTAATTAAATTGCGATCACAGCCAGGAATTACAACAAATAACAAAATCCCACCAATCATAACCACAGCCAAATTGCACAAAACTAATAATATGGAGGCAACTCTTAAACTCTTGAGCCTTGAAACCCATATTGTCATTGACATTGCCTACAATGTGTTTGATGAATGCTTCTGAAAGAATACGGTTTTGGTTTGAAGAGCTTGGAAGAGAAATTGCAAATTGTTTGATTGCGGATAGATATTGGAGGGCATTGCATTTGGTTTCTCTGGGAATGGTAGACCTGAAATGGAATTTTGTTGGCATTGATATTCTCGCCATTATTCATTTGTTTTTAGCAAGTAAGATTAGATTCCCATTGTGGACGGTAGAGGTTTTGCTTTGCTGGTATGGTTTTTTTTTATTATTATTATGCGGTGGTAATGGCGCCCCATGTCTCATTTTTTGAAAATCTACATGCTGATTGTTAGTAATCACAGCTTCCAAGTTACAAAATATGTTTTGAGAAAATATTGATTTAATTTAAAATTAAAATTTAATTTTGAATATTTTTAAGAACAATAAATAAATTTTTCTAAAATAATGTTTTTGCTGCAATGCTAAATATACTGTACAAAATTTTCAACTATAATACTAACAGTATCGTTATATTAATATTCACTTAATGATTAATTTTATTTTTACAATGAAGCAAATTATTAATAAAATTATTAATAGGGATAATAAAATATATATTTTAAATAGATTCATATTTAAATAATTTATAATTTATAATTTTAAATAAATTTAACAGAGTTACGTGTAGTAAATTTTTAAAATAAATTTAGATATGAAAACTTAAGTAGTTATTTAAATGAATTTAAGAGGTATATATATATTTGATAATATAGCTTTAGGATGTTCACTTGTAGAAAAATGTGGTAATTTTCTAAGAAAGTGTTTCAAAAAAATTGAAAAAGTAAGTTTTATGTTCAAATTACTTAATTTTCTATTTAGAAAATTGGAGAATTGTTTTCCCATTTTGTAAAATTTAATTAAAGTTTAGAAAATAACTTTTCCATCTTCTATAACAAAATATCCAACTGTTTTTCATTTTATAAATTGACATTTTTTTCATAATTAAAGTTATACTATCTATAAATAATTTTTATTAAATAAATATAAATATTTAAATAACATAAAAATTATATTATATTTTAATATATAATTGATTTTATTATTACATATATATTATATCCTTTATTTTAAAAAATTTTTACAAAATGATAAAAAAATGATATTATTATTATTACTACAAATAATCGATAATAAAAAATTTATAGAGTTAGTTTATAATATTTTATTATAATTATGAAAGTCATGAATAATGTTCACGAGGTTTTTAAATTAAAATATGATTTTTTTAGATCATTAGCAAGTGAATGCTTTTTAATTTTCATTTTCTAAGAGAATTATTTTCTTAAAAAATTATTTTCTATAAATAAACGCATCTCTAATATCTCTTAGTCCTCTACGATTAAACAAGCAACATAAAAGAAAAAGTTCATATTATTTCATTTAATTGCCTCTATCTACTCACATTCATTTAGACGTAATATATATATTTAATACGAAAATAAAAAAGCTACTGCAATCGAGAGAATTCAAAATTAATATCTTATATCTCTCGTGCTTCTTATGAAAAGTTAGAAAATCAATCAAATCATTTATTAGTATATATATACATGCGTGTGTATTTTCCAACTTTAAGAGCTAATTATATTTTTATTTCATTTCAAAAACTGTTAAGTAGTTTTGCTTTTTAAACATAAAAATAATTCTAATTGGTCATTCTAAAAGCTTTCTGGTGCCAATTTGGTTTTTCAGTTTTCTCCCGATGAAAATTTATATTGTAGGGCTTTAAATGAAAAGCTTCGAATAATCTGAGCTCTTTTTGTAATTTTACAAAAAGCGAAGAAACTGAAACGAAGCCGTTGTATCTGAAATAGAAATACGAGAGTCTGCCGCTCTCCTTTTCCTCGACACGGAGGCGCAAAAGTAAATTCGTCTCAACTTGCAACAACATCAGTCACCGGGAATTTCACCGTCGTCGTTTTAGCCTTTCTCCATCTCTACGTAGTTATCGTCTGAAAGCCATATAAACTGTTACAGCTAATTTTAAATTGATTAAAGTTCCCGGTGAGGATTTGTTTGCTTCTGGTTAATCTCTCTTTAAGCTAACGGCACTGTCAGGTATCAGCTAACTGTCTCACATTATCTTGTATGTGTTTAGGGTTTAGCTCTCAACAGTGCTCTTCTAGTTGTATTTGAATTGTACTGCTAGTGTTTAACGGGGTTCAACTTGTTTTTCTATAAGAGAAATTTATCAAGTTAATGTACTACTTTGGATTTTGGCTGTCAATGTTTTGGATTCATTAGGGTTAAAGATTGCCTTTTCTATCTCTCAGATGGAAATCCACAGCAGCAGCAATAGTAATAATATAAATAATGAAAGTGAGAATAAGGAGTGGAGAGCCGAAGAAGCAATTGCTGGGAATAATGCAGCCCTTGAAGCTCTAAGAGAACTCATAACTTTCCCTATTCTTTATCCTAATGAAGCCAGAAGGCTTGGTCTGAAAGTAAGTGAACTATCCTCACTTTCAACATGCTGTATTTTTTTTTGGTATGAAAATTACATATTTTGGTTCTTGTGCCTTTTGTTTTGGCTTTAATTAACCAATAATTTGTTTTGCTTCAGTGGTCAAGAGGTTTGCTTTTATATGGTCCACCAGGGACTGGAAAGGTATTCTTGTGATCTATATTGTCAAAACTCTGAGCAATGTCAGTGTTTTTAGGTGTTTCACCTCGCAAACTAGAAGATAGTTCCTTTATTTTGTTACATAATTTGTTTTCTATTGAAGTAAGTAGAGCCTGGCAGACATACATGTAGATAATGTATATACAGTTTTTAAGTTAGATATTCGCGTGTTTTACAAATTCTGCTCAATTTTGTAATCCAACACCATCTTTTGTGGTTTTAAGTGCTGTTCGTTTTTATTTTAGTGTATCCTATCTTACTTTGATTTTTAATGCTAGACAAGTTTGGTACGTGCTGTTGTTCGTGAATGTGGTGCACATTTAATTGTCGTCAGGTAGTGATCTAAATTTGCATTAATTCCTTCACTGTTGTTCTCCAGTAGTTATGCTTAAATTATTGTCCTAATTTTCTTCCCAAATGCCCTCCCAGTCCACATTCTGTTCATAAAGCATATGCTGGAGAAAGTGAGAAAATTTTGCGTGAGGCATTTTCCGAGGCAACATCTCATGCACTGTCAGGCAAGCCATCTGTGATTTTCATCGATGAAATAGATGCACTGTGTCCACGTCGTGATTCAAGGTATGGGAGAAAGATGGCATCTGTTTGATTTGTTTATATTTACTGGTTTCTGTAATCTTTAATACTATGCTTTCTATAAGGTGGAAAAAAAAAATACTATTCTTTTACTGGTAACTCTTTCCAGTTTGTGCTTGTTCTCTTTTGGCATATTTTACTTGATTAGAGTAGGGGGAAGGTAAAGTCATCAGAGATATTTAAATTAGGCCTCCAAATGCAGACGGGAGCAGGATGTCCGTATAACCTCTCAAATATCAACTTTGATGGATGCTAATAAGCGCTTGTCTACAAGTTCATCACAAGTGATTGTGGTTGCATCAACCAACAGGTTGTTTTCTCACTTTTACTTATTGAGGGTCTGTTGTATTATAGAAACTATTGGATGCAGAGATTTTCTTGTAATTTTTTTACTTTCTGATGATGAACTTAGATTTTTATACATAAAATTGCTATGTGAAAAGATGGCACCTTTTTGTTCCTTTTAAAGGTTTTCTACTGTACTTTTCATAATTATATAGATGTTTGATTGTCTGATTGCCAATTTGATTTGTGTACTAATCTCTCAAGTTTAATGGCATCAAAATTGTTTCAGTACATTCAATGTTACCTTCTGATGGCATGTTTGAGGGATGGTTAAGAGGCGCTAGCTATATTTTGTTACATATGAAACTACTTTTGTATATCATGCTTGAGAAATGTGCACCACATGGCATTCTCAAATACTAAGTCCTTTTCTTATTTCCAATCCTTCTCAAATACATAGCTAAATTGCTGGAGAACCATAAGCTTGATGAGTTAGGCCATTTAAATGACTTTTCCATGACTGAACTTAAATGTTTGTTTCCAGTGTGACTCGTAAC
This sequence comes from Jatropha podagrica, assembly GCA_947857235.1. NCBI lineage: Eukaryota > Viridiplantae > Streptophyta > Magnoliopsida > Malpighiales > Euphorbiaceae > Jatropha > Jatropha podagrica. Next base: position 120,772 of record CANUEP010271901.1, read on the forward strand.
AAATTATTTCTTTGTGCAGAGTTGATGCAATTGACCCTGCACTAAGAAGGTCAGGTCGTTTTGATGCTGAAATAGAAGTTACTACACCTACAGAAGAGGAACGATTACAAATTCTAAAGGTTAAAAAAATTAAAAATTTTGTATTTTGATTATGCTAATTATATGGACCAATTTTGTGTCAACATGCATTGACCTCTTAAGGTTTTTGACTATGATACCATAGTGATTCCATAAAATGAATTTCTAATTCTGCTTCTGCTATGTTTGGAATTGGAATATAGAAATGTATGAAATTCATTTATGATTGCTTATTTGTTATTTTTGTAACCCCATAAAAATTCGTTTGCAATTCTCAGGTTTCAAATTTATGGAATTTGCTACACTGTTAGCGATTCTACCAAAATGGCAAATGAATCGTCAACCACTTGAATTGTATATTGTTTGATTAGATGAATTTTTTGTAATAGCTTTCCTTGTTATTCCCTGTCTTTACCCTTAATGGAAATTCTCGTCTTGGTATATCTACCAAATATAAGGATTCAATTAAATTTGAATTGCTAACAGAATCCGCTAGCAAGTTTTTGCAGAATTATTTTTGCAAATGAGATCCACAGTAGAATTTGTTTGGAAATTAAATGAATTATTTGCTAATTTAGCTCCAAACATAGTGTATAAATAACTAGTATTGCTGCTTGTTTGTCTTGGATTGATGAGGACTAATAAGATAAGAGGTATAATTTTGCTTTCTGTGTTGATTGTGTTCAGCTGTACACTAAAAAACTTCCTTTGGAACGTGATGTTGACTTGCAAGCAGTTGCTGCGTCTTGTAATGGGTATGTTGGGGCTGATCTAGAAGCTTTATGTCGTGAGGCTACAATGTCTGCTCTCAAGTCTTCAGAGGCAAATGAAAATGCTGGTTTGTTTTGCTTGACAATGGAAGACTGGCAGCATGCAAGATCTGTGGTTGGCCCCAGCATAACAAGAGGTGTGACTGTGGAAGTCCCCAAGGTTTCTTGGGAAGATATTGGTGGACTGAAGGATTTGAAGGTCTATATATATTTGTTTTATGTCTAGACTCTTGCCAAACATTAGTGATGCATGCTTGTATACGACAAATTTGAAGTTTGTTACTATATTTTGTTGACAGAAAAAGCTCCAACAAGCTGTTGAGTGGCCTATTAAACATTCTGCTGCATTTTCAAGGATGGGTATATCGCCTATTCGTGGTGTTCTCCTACATGGACCCCCGGGATGCTCAAAAACTACTCTTGCTAAAGCTGCAGCTAATGCTGCCCAAGCTTCATTTTTCTCCTTGAGGTATGGTCTTATTTTAGCCTTAAAATGGAACTTCACCACAATAGTCTTGGTTGGGTTGCATCAGAAAAAGAATACTTCCATCAACGCAGATGTTTTTAATCGTGAAAATTCAGCAATATTCCACAATTAATGATTCTTGCATGGAAGAACATCGGGGCCTGTTTAAATATTGATGATTGAACTCTGGTCATATCTTATCTAAAGTTTCTGTGGTTCAAGGAAAAAATAATTTTGGGAGTACATAAAAGATTTTGTTTGCTCCAAGTAGAACCATTAGTTCGGTCGTGGATATCATATCTTGCATTCATGGGTTGATTTTTGCACCCTATTCCCCCTTTTGGCTTGGTTTTCCCTCCTGATTAGGAACACTTCTATGAATGCGATGGTTAGTACTGTAGTAGGGAAGTTACCAGGTATTCTGCTCAGGGTAACAAATCCTATTGTATGCTGAACAATGCTAGTCTTGTAGAAAAACTAATGGGGTAGATAATCTATTTGATATTAATGCACCCAACAAAGTCGATCCTAGCAAAAGATCTGGCTAATCAATTAAAACAAGAAGCCACTGTATAGAAAATCTGAGCGCTTTCCTAATTGAATTTGAATGGCAGTTGGACCTGGACCATGTATTTGATTTTTTAACCAATCTATCATATTAAATAATTTACACCTTATTTCTTTCTAGACCAACTAATAGCCATTTTAGGATTGAGTTTAGAGTTGTTTTTTCGAAAATGCATTTTGAATTTTTTAAATATTATGTATTATTTTTCAAATGCTTTTGGAAAACCTTGGTTTAGGTAAACCTGATGTAGACTGGAAGCGAAATGGTGAATCATCTCATGCAAAAAGGTTTAGCTTTTTGCTAAGCCTTAAATAGTGCAAACACAGTTGCCAAAAACAGTTCAACCACCAACACCAAACATACGCTAACTATCACACTAAGAATTAATATCTTTTTTAAGAATTGTTAGCACAGAGTCCCACAACGGTGTTGATTTGAATGCTTAAATTTTGTTTTTCATCTCTCTCCTGTGTTCTGTTGTCTTTTTTGAGGATAAAAGTGCTTGCCTTGACATATAAGTCCCTTTTGATTTATGTTGTTTTGACCATGTCATTAAACTGCTAGAGACTTGATATTCTATGCTCACATCATCTGAGGCTTTCATCGTCTGTTATTCTCATTGTTCTTTAAGAATTCAGCTTCTGACTTTGTCAAACCCAGACAGATATGTTTTATTCTAACTTCTTGAGTACTTAGAGATTGTGAATCAGTGGTGCAGAATTATATTCAATGTATGTTGGAGAGGGTGAAGCATTGTTGAGAAATACATTTCAAAGAGCTCGCCTTGCGGCTCCGAGCATAATATTCTTTGATGAGGCTGATGTTGTAGCTGCAAAAAGGTTAGTATGTTTTGTGTTTGTCAATAATTCTGTGTGATTCTGTGCTTGTCTGTTTTGAGAGAAGTAACATTACTAATGAGAATTATTTGTTTACCAAAATCACTTGAAAAAGTGATTTGAGATGTAACATTCACTTGTTTAGTTTCCATGGGAATTTACATTTCTTGGGTTTTTTAACTACTGCCCAGCTCCATATTCCAATGTAGTGCTTATGTGGGCTTGTGATTTCCATCCTTGAATGGAAATGTTACACTGCTTTGGGAGTAGGAGAAAAATAACTCTGACCTATGCTATTATAGGTAGTTGCTGAAATAAGTGGAGTTTTCTCTTCATCCATTTAGGAAATGGGGTTTCTGAAGCCTTAACTCAGTCTGAAAAGTCTTTTGTTCAATGGCAGGGGTGGTAGTTCAAGTAATAGTACCACAGTAGGAGAGAGGCTTCTATCTACTTTATTAACTGAAATGGATGGTCTGGAACAAGCTAAGGTAAGCTCTCATTCTATGATTAAGCTTTCTATTTAACTTGAAACTATATGTGTGAGAAGTTGGATATGAATATCTACCTTGATTCTTATAATCTGAATGATTGTTTGAATCTATTAGGGAATCCTTGTATTAGCTGCCACAAATCGCCCTCATGCAATTGATGCTGCACTTATGCGTCCGGGACGCTTTGATTTAGTAAGAACTTTGACTTCTCTACTTCTCATATCATTGGTGGTTGCAGTAGACACAAGCTTTTTTTATCCTTTATTTTGCTCTCTGCGGTCTTGAAAATGATAAAACAAGACCAAATGATGGAAAAAAAGATCCAAACATTTCTACTTATTTGTGACTGCAATCGATCCTCCCAAAATTTTCAATTTTCCCCTAAATTGAAAACTTAGTTGCATTTCTACTGAACAGATCAAAATTGGAAAAAGGAAATATTTCTGATTTTAAATAAATAATTTTATATACATCATTTCTTTTTCTTTCACCATTTTTCCCTTTTCTCCTTGTCCCCCATCCTTCCTGCTCACACTTGGGTATTGGTACAAAGAGAAGTTTGTGTTTAGAACTAGAATTTGCAAGTAAAGCTTCTGCAAACATGAAGAAAGCCTCACTTTATAGGGTTTGAATTGCATTTCCACAGCATTTCAACCATTAGTACTTGTAGACTCAAAAGTAATCTGCAAGCCAAGCAATAGTAGACTTCTCAAAGATCCCTCTCTTAATTGACCGCTGGATTAATTAGGATTTTAATCAATCTTCAAACACAAGTAAATCGACTTTGAGTCAGAACTCATAGCTTAGATCCTCATAAAATTATAAAATTACTGAACTATGAACAACAGCCCCATCCTTGTGCTTTGAATGGTATTTTGCCAGTCATTAATATAATTCTCATATAGAGTTCCCTTATTGTTCTTCTTGCATCTAGGCCAATAAAAGGTAACATAATTGCATATTTTTCCATAAGACTATAAATATTGATTAAGACATGACTATTAAGACTGAAATATAATTTTTCTTTGATCAACTGTAAAAAAAGTTCTATAAAATTCACTAAAATATAAAAAAGTTCCGACAAAGCTGACAGTGACTTTCGAAAAGAAAAAATGAAAATGATCTCTATTATAAAAAGGTCCAAGACTGTTTCATGCCCTTGGTTGTTTTACGGTGGTAGGAAATTAAGTTCAAGATATTAACTTGCAGCTATAGAACCATGTTTAAGTTAGGTTTATGAACTTGTAGGTGCTTTATGTGCCGCCGCCAGATTTAGAGGCTCGGTATGAGATACTTTGTGTTCATACACGTAACATGAAGATAAGTACCGATGTTGACCTGAGAAGCATAGCAGAAGATACTGAACTCTTCACAGGAGCTGAACTAGAAGGTCTTTGTCGGGAAGCTGGAATTGTAGCTCTGAGGGAAGACATATCTGCAACTGTTGTGTGCAACCGTCATTTCCAGACTGTGAAGCAATCGCTGAAGCCAGCATTAACTCCAGCAGATATTGAAAAGTATTCATCATTTATGAAACCCCAGATAAGATCTTCAAGCCAGATTGAACCTAATGCAAAAGACACAAGCAAGCGCAACTTGTCTGGTATACCTGGTACAGCACTTGCAGTTAAAATTGGTGTTTTGAGCTTTGTATTCCTTGCTGCTGCCAAATATTTCCTCATGTATACAAATAAAACTAGACATGGCCTATCAGCAACCTAAAAAAGCCGCTTTAAGTGCTTACATAGGTTCATGTCACATGTTGGTTTGTGCTATTTTTCAATGCACTCACCTGTCTTTGGTCCATATAAACTGGGTCTGGGCAAAACATCATAATATTTAAGGTATGTGATATTTTCAACTTCAAGATAGATATAAAATTTTACATTAATTTTTTTACCAACTTAGAATTTTGAAAGTTTTGAATGTGATTCATGTTCATCTCTACTACCATCTTCAGTCCTAAAATCACAACTCGGCATTAGGCTACTTTTTTGGAAAGAACTTCAGCTTGGGTTGAAGGAATAGGATGAGATCCCTCCTTTAGGCAAAACAAAAGCCACCTCTAGATGATTCCACACCATCATGACCATGTTTGCGTACTATGTTAGTAGGAAAACGAAAAAACGTGGAAATAAAATACCAAAATGATATTTAAAATATAATATTTAGAATGCAGAAATGCTCATAGCTAAAAATTTTTGTACATTATAATTTGCGTATTTTCAGTGAAAAGCATATCGTTATTGGGGAGATTTTCAAAAATTTCCTCTGTATACAAGACAAGACACGATGATCTACAAGAAAATTTGCAGCCTGTTCACAGGCCGGGCTTGGGGTTGAAAAATGTCAAATTTTCCAGAAATTCAGCCTGCCCTTCTCTTCACAAATTGAAGTCCACAGCCAAGCCAGTGACTAAATGCTTGATCTTTCACTGCCATTTGTGATGTATAGCTAATGTAAAGTTCTTGAATTATTAGAGCCCATGTTGCTAATATGCCAGAACAGCTTAAGGACACGACTGATAAGACCAAATATTTGAAATTAGGCAAATTGGTTATGCTTGCAAATAATATCTCAATTTCTTGGTAGCAAATATTAATAATTTAATACCAAAAACATTTTGTATTGTATTGAAGGATAACTCACCTCGGCTAAGGCAATCGAGATTTACCTACCTAGATTGAGTTTATAGTCTCATTAACGGATCAAACAAATGAAAAATATAATTTTTATTGATATAAAGATACTTCTAATCATACATGGAGGACAAAAATAGAAAATAAAAATTTTCATTGATTTGATTCACACGTGGAATGATAGACATTCATATGTAGAGTCATAGATTTGAAATAAATAAGCATTTTCAAAGGTAATCGTGTGTATTATCGTTTGTCCTTGAAAACATTTTTGCACATCTCATCCCTTCAAAAGGAGTACCTTTTTTTCATCAACCTACTGAAATGGTCGACATCAACCAACCAAGCCGAGTGTGAACTAATCTTGAAGTTACACTTAATTAATTACTTATTAAATTTATAATTAATCATCTTAAATTTTTTAATCATCGAAACAAGAACTAAAAATAGAAAGTTTCCACTAAAATACTCTCTGCATTCTAATTCTTGTCGAAACCTCTCGAATTTTTATTCCAACAAAATTCTAAACATTTTAGTTAATGTTAACGATCAATTAAAAATTAATTTGGTTCCAAATGGTATAAATTAATTTAACACCAAAAGTTGAAAAGTTAAAATCATAAAAACCAAAAGCTCTGTCAATCGTACAAAAGATTTTATAAAGCCATAAAAGCGGAAGGTGAGCGTCGGAAGAAACTCTCTAAAGTACCAAAACTGTCACATTAAAACCCCACCGTGCGTGTCAGAGGAAGATTAAAGAGCAGCATGCAATGCATGGAGCCCAAGAAACTAGCACAGATCCCTATGCATCAGATTTATGGTATTTTGTGGCTTCCCTTACACCCACTTCACTTCATCGATTCTCACTCTCCTCTTCACTATACTGTAGTTTCCCAATATTGGTTTTCTTTCTTTACTTCGTCTTGAAATGCTGAACCATAAAGAACCCTGAACTTCTAGTTATAATCGAAATCATCATTCAACCGTATATGAACTTTGGCAATAAATCCTTATCTTTCACTTGGGTTCTCATCGAAATTACAAGATGTGTAGATAGTGAAAAGCAGGAGCCAAACCAGGGTTTAAAATTAAAGTAAATTGAAATATTTAATAATATGGTTTCTGGATTTGCCAAAAAATGTTTTCTTTAAACAAAAAGAAAAAAAAAATGAAGACCAGAAGAAAGCAATTGTTTTGAGGGTTCAAATCCAAAGAGTCATGCTTAATGAGGAACTGCACCAATCCATCTCGAACTTAGTAGTTAAACTCTACTTTGATGAAACTATTATGGGGATGGTAAAATGCTAAACACCCTCTAATTATGCTAATTTATATATTTTAACTAACATGGTGCGCTAATTTTATTTATTAATGCAACTTAGAGATAAAGAAATGGTTAAGAAAGTTAGAATATATTTAATTACAGCAAGTAGTTATAAATACAGGCAACAACTGCCATAGATACTATTCACTTTCTTTGATAATTACATCATCATAAAAAAAGAAGAAGAAGAAAGAAAAGAAAAGAAGATGCATGACAAAAAATAGCTTATAATCTTTATATATATAATCCAAAAAGGGTCGCAATCATTAATTCCTCCATCCCAATTCTCCATATTTTGCCACTTCTGCATAATTCTTCTCTATTCCATGTTCAAAATTAACCTAATTAAAATTAGTTCAAGAGGCTTAAAGTATTGAGTGACTTAGTAGTAGAAGAAGGAGAGATTTTAGGCTGTGGGGCTTGATGGGTGGAAGGAAGGGAATGAACATACTTGCAATTAGGGCAAGAAGGTGAGGTTCTTGACAGAATTACAAGAAGATGACAGTTCAAGCAAGCTAATGCCACCATATTATTATTATTATTATTATTGTTAGTTCTTGATTGTGATTTTTGACCAATCTTTTTCTTTGACTCTTCAAGAATGGTGAGATGTTGATTAGAGAATGGTGAAATGTTGAGTTCAAGGTCTAGCTTTTGGTCCTTTGGCCAGTCCCAGCTCCTCCTCAATGTCTTTCTGTTCAGATAATACATTCTACCTGTCTGCAAAACAATAATTGGTATTAATACTTACAGTATAAATAAATAACACCCATACACCAAAATTTAACTACAAAACTAGGTATGTATAGATTAGGTACAATAAGAGTCATTATAAAGGTTTTAGCTACTTTGGAAATTCTATTTTCTCTATAACATCTAGCTGGTTTCTTTAGAAAGGTCAGAGAAAATAAAATCACAGAGACACATATATGCAAATAAATATTTAAATAACGAAAAGAGAGAGAGAGAGAGAGAGAGACTTCAAGGTCAAGGCATTGCTCCCAATCAAGAGGAAGAGGATCTTTAACATGAAGATCAACGCTTGTTTGGATAGGGAAAGGCATTCCGTTGTTATTACTGCTGTTGAGCAAGTGATGATCTGATAAAAACTTCCTCTTCTTGCTGCTTGAACTAGAAGAAGAAACATTATTTTCAGATTCTGAAGATGAACTATTTGAAACATAAGTTGCAGCCAAAGATAACTCAGTAAGCCCCATAACCGAAATAAACCCTTCTGATCTTCAACTTTTCAGTATATAAACATTTTATTCGAAGCGTGAAAAGAAGAGAAAAGAAAAAGAAGAAAGACCCAACAGAGAAAATTTTGTAAGGAGAAAGGAAGTGCAGTGAAGAACAAATAGAATTCCTAAATTCTTTGGAAAAATTGCTAGGCTCATGCAAGAGAGTTGTGAATACTTAAGAGGGTTCTTAAATTGGCTTCATCAAACCCGTTAAAAGGAGGGCCATGCATTTAAGGTGGCAAGTAGATACCACTTTAATGCCTCGCAAAAATCCCCTTCTACTACAAACAAACATTAACACATTTAAACCTAAACCTACACAACACACAACCTCTATATTATCAATTTCTCTTCTCTTCTCATCTCATCAATTCAATTCAATTCAATTCTTCTTTCCAGATACTCCCTTCCTCCGTTCCACTTTAATTAACAACAAATAGACATTTTATATTATTCCATTTTATGGAAGTTTTGTAGTAAAATTAATTGGAAATTTTGTATTTTTAAGAAGGGTAATTTAAACATTCTAAATTTAAATTTTATATGACTCCAATTTATTTATTTCTCGTACCATCTTCTCCTCATTAATTCACAACATAAAATTCAAATTAAAAATCTAATATATGCAACCTATTCCAACATTAACTTTCTTGTGGTTTATTAATTTCTACACACCAATTAATTTCAACTTATTAATTTTAATAGCCTTCATGCCATCGCAGCTATGTATGTACGTAAGATTATCTCTTACATGAGTTACGTGAGGTTGGCTTTGTTGCATTATTTATAATTCCTCAAAATAAGTACTTAAATAAAATTATCACATTAAAACGATTTATATTTTATAACGGAAAAAGTATTGTCTAAATGAAAAAAAAAATCAATAATTATCAAATTTAACGAACGGAAGGAGTGCAATATCTAGTAGCATTTGTGAGAAACCAATCGATTGATGCCAAGTCAGAGTAGGGAACACCGGTTTATGAGTGCACCAAAACACAGAAGATTTCAGGCTACGCAACTAATTTTGTATTCGTCTTGTGGGTGAAAGCATTGATTGCCTTTTATCCTAACCCTAATTTGCAGGAAAATGAGGAAGCTGAAGAGACTGCTATGTACGTACATCATGCAATATGGTCTATTACGTACGCATTTCTTTGTTTCGGTCCGACACAAAAATAAATATACTATGATATATTATATTATAGGTTCCAATGGTAAATTATCCTCATCATTATGACGGTCCATTAATAGAACAAGTCATCTAAGCATAACATTTTTAATGTCTAGCTAAGTTAGTGATTTGAAATTTCTATCCCTCTTCTAATTTTTTTTCCAAAAATGTTTCCAACATATCCTGCTTAGTACTTATTCACATGAAATTGGAAAGTGATTATCTAACAAACCCTTGTTGCTTAGATCTAATTACAATAGGAAGGAAATGTTCAATATATGATCCTAATTACAATGAGAATCTGATTCAATCGTATATACTTATTACCTTATAAGGTCTACGGCTTATTCAATTATAAATCTTTTAGTTATTCAATTGTTAATTAATTTAGGATTCAGTTCTCAACACATATGGTTTTAAGTTTATGGTAATCTCGTCTTGTAACATTGTAATTAAGAGATCGAGTCGTCATAGCTCCGATTGCTAATGTCCATCATATCGTTGAAGCTTCTTATATTGATAGATCTCCAAATGAATAAATTGAGCTCTAGCCTCTAGCCTCTAGCTTACTTATGAACATCCCTATTCAATATATATATATATATATATATATATATATATATATATATATATATATATAATTGAATAATAGAATTCCATAATTAACAGATAAATGTAAAAAAAAAAAAATTCAAGAACTCAAAAATCTAAATTAGACCCATATAATAATAATAATAATAAGGGTAACCCTTTAAGAAATTCCTTATACCCTACATGAGAAATGCGATATGAGACTTCCATTGATCAAACTTAGGTTATGTAGGACCAAAATATCAGTAGTTTGAAGGAAAAAGAAATCAATGTATTTTTGGACCACATAAGCTCAGAAATCCAAATGAGCAGCATAATGAATTAACCAAATGCTTGTAGAAATTCGAACTAATTGTGGGGCTATTTAGTGGTTACAGTTATTTGATATCTTTCAATTCAAAAGCATTTAAGATTAATCTAATATTTTTTTTACACATTATTTTTTTTGTATTTATCAGTAACATTAATCACATGTGGAAACCACTTCATTTTTATTTTCTTTTAATTAAGTAAAATTAAGAGGAATCCTTCGACGCATGGAGCGTAAAGATTTTTGAACCTTCTAGCAAATGCATCTCACTGAGCGTCAAATTTTTATGTTCACTCTTATAGGGATTGAGATCACTTACCACTCTAATCAATACCTTATTCATTAAATAACACTTCTTAAATAGTTGTACATCAATGTATTGTTTAGTGATAAATCTGTATGAACATAATTTTAAGTTTGAATCTCAAATTTCAAAAAAATATATAAATAAATAATTTTTATTTAAATAATAAAAGTATCACAATCTAATAATTATTTTTATCGAACACTCTCACTTTGTATGATAGATAAAAATTAATAATTAATATCTAATAGTTGACAGCTAACTACTATCAAAACAGTTATTACTGCAGAATTGCGAAGCAGTTGGGTGACATTCTATCCAAATCCGCAGTCAGCATAAATAGAAATTAATTCAAACCGGTCCCCTAAATAAGGTGCTATCCAAAACATTTAAGAAATACCTTTTAGATCCTATCTCATGCCAATAATAGTTAGTTCTATCTTTACATTACCAAACCAATATTTACAACCATTAAAGCAATTTATAAATTACTCGGATTTCATTTGATTATGAAACACTTCAAATAAATAAATAAGACCTTGTTAATAACTTTTATTAGCTTATGTTTAATTATAATTACAATTTCTTTGTTCTTGTTCGATAAATATCCCGATTAATTTTCGAGATTTACTCTCGTTAAATTATTTAAATTTTATGTACCAAATAGGATTAAATTGAAATAATTTTAGCTCGATTCAATCCTTATATAAAATCTTAAACGACTTATATTTTGAAATTAATAAAGTAATTAAATGATAATAAATATAGGAAATTAGAAGTGGAGAGGGAGTAAATGTGGTATTTTGAGGTGCCAACAAACAACAATAAATAGTTGCAATGCCTCTCTTTCTCTTAGTCGTTGGGGCATCAACCTTATTTAATGTCTTATTAATGTTAAATGTTGCTTTTCTCAGCTATACCGATACCTTTTTTTTCAACTATATTAATGATAAATGTATACATGACTCGATAATATATTTATATCTGGAGTTGCTTTTCTAATATTTGCAAAGGAGATTTTACGCTGACATGTGTCCTTTGATCACCAGTGACAGTGAAGTGACACGTAATTTCATTCCTTACGAAACAGTAGATGATTTGGCTATCAACGTGCATGTCACCGCCTTGTCATTTCTGAAATAACTTATCATTTAACAAATATTTTTTTTAATTTTTTTAAATTAAAAAATTCACTAAAAATTATTTGGTGTTCAAATGATTATGAAACTAGCGCAAAATTTCTTTGATTTTCTTCAAATTTGAAAATATTTGAATTATCCGTAAATATTAAAATATAATTCATAAATTTGTAAATAATTTGAATAATTTATTTAAAAGATAAGCGATTTCAATATCCGTAAATATTAAAATATAAATTCTATTTTCAAGAAACATAGATGTATTTAGAGAGTGAAAAACATTTATATTTTACAGATCTAACCGAAAATTATAATTCATAATTAAAAAAAATAAAGGAGAATAGTATTATTTTATGATGAAAGTATTGGATAATAGAAAAGGAAAATCCAACCTTTGCCATTATAGGAATTGCGTGAGACCCATTTTTTCCGCATGCATTTAATGTTCAAAAAGCACTAATAGTTATGTTTTGCTATTCTCATATATATTCTCTTCTCATTGTTCCATAATGCACAAACAAAAGGCTAAAGTGATAGAGACTTGAAATTGAAATTTTCAACTTCAAACCATGTGCTTGCAAATACAGATTTGTGAAATTATAAATTGCAAATAGCCACTTGAAATTTAAGGAAAATTTTCATTTGCATCCATATTTTTTTCAAAATAACTAAAGTAAATACATTTTAATGCTTTCATTGGATTTTAGCCCCTTAAGTTTGAGGGAAATAACATTTCAATCATTCAAAAAGGAGGATTTTTATTGAGATGTATGCAATGGGGCGGATCCACACTGCATTAGGAGGTCATCGCTCTTAGCTTTTTTAGATTAAAATTTTACTATATACTTCTTCAAAAATATTTATATGTTTGCCCTAAAACTTTTCAAATTTTGATTTTTTTACCCCTGAATTTTAATTTTTTTTTTCAAAAAATACATATTCACCCCCTAATTTTACATTCAATTTTCTTTTTTTTCCTATTTTTATTTTTGCCCTCAAATACTCAAAACTGAGGTTCCGGCCCTGGAAATGGAAGATGACTACTAACAAAATGACATACTTTTAGCCGGCGTTCGGTAACATAATATTAGAGATTAAAATAATATTTTATAAAAATTTAATTTTATAAATAAAAACTATTCAAATAGTTAACATTTAAATTCTACTAAAATGGTTAAGAGCTATCAAAATAATTAATTTTATCAAAATTTGATTAATATATAATATTAATTTGGAGATACATTTTAATTTTCAAATAAAAAGAATTTCAATAAACTTTAACTTTTTATAGAAACAAATTAATTTACATTTCAATGTGCTATACAAATAAAAATTATTAACTTTACATTTAAATTGCAATTACTTTTTTACATGTCATATATGTAAATATATATTCAATATAATTTTAAAGAATCACATAAAATATTAAATTTGAAAAAAAAAATAATTCCATTAATAATATTTTTCTAGAGAACAACAAATTAGTTGCAATTCCAGGTCATGCCTTTTTCTGAGTATTTGCTTTAAGTTCCAATTCACAAATGGGTCAATTTCGGGTCGAGTTTGCGGTTTAGGTTGAGTCATTTTCAAGTTGCTTTGCTGATATCATTATTATATTTTTAAGAATTAATTAAGCGTTCCATCAATTAATACTGCATTTGACTAAATTAAATAGCTTAATTCAGTTTGACTTTCAAACAAAATAGTTTAGTTCCCCATTTTATGAAAAATCATTAAAGTTTATTTTTTATTTTCTTTCTAAAATAAATCAACACAAATTATAAATTTTAATTAATTAATACTCTTTAATTTTATCAAAGCGATATATAATTTTAAATAAAATAATTTCAAAAACATATATTAATACATAGAGAGAATACGTGTTTACACGAGACAACGAGTCTCTTTCTAAGGCAAAGCAATTCTCATATTCTACTTTAATTTGAGCTATTTGGTCGCGAGTTATTTCTTACTCGATTTTTTTTTTCTTTTTAAAATTTTGGATCCACCATTTTTCTTTTTTTTTTAATTCGAAAGCAGAAAAAAAATTATTGTTATGTCTTAAATACCAATCAATGGATAAACAAATTAATTAACTTTTTTGCCCTCTTGATGTATATTGTTAGAGAGCATTATTCTATAATTAATGGTGAAATTGCTAAATAAAACCAAACACCTATATCTATATTTCATATGCAATGAGCCTTCTTGTTTCTCTCATTCTTTCTTTCTATCATGACATGTTTCAATTTATGGGTACAAGAAGTTAAGATTTTACCTATCAAATTATGCAAGTTCAATTGTGACTTGGTACAAAAAAATTATGAAGCTGCTTGAACTAGTAAAGATGGGTTGGTAGAGATTATGGTCCCAAAGAAATTAAGTAACCCAAACCCAATTCATTTCTCACTTATTAAATGGAATAATTGCACTTTTAGTATCTTAATTTGAATATTGAGATTTCAATTTCTAAATTTAGTGTCTAAATATCTTTTTTTTTTTTTTTTGAAAAATTATAGAGATTAACTTACCAAGGTGGTTCTATAGGATCAAGACTAATGAAAAATAAGTTTTTATTAAAACGGAAATATTTCTATAAAAAAAAGGATAACGTATAAAAAATGTTTAAAAAATCTTTGTTTTCGTTGGTTTGGTCTACGAGTTAGGCCGATAAATCCGATCTAGGATAAATCTAATCCAAAATATATGCATTTTCACTTCAATGCAAAAGAAATAAAGTGTACATGTTGGAATATTTCTAAAATTTTCAAAGCCTATTTTAATCAGCATTTACTTAGAACAATTATTAATAACTTTTGCATTGCAATTACAAAATTTTAAAATCAATTTTGAATTAACTATGGTCATTAACAATTAAAGCAGGTAAAGAAAAAGGGCCCAATGGTAAATCATCTTAGAATTTTATGGGCAAACATAAATGTAAAAGTATAATTCATCTTCTAGCCTTTGAAATGTATAGTAATGAATGCATAAATTCAATTTGTTGTCAACCAAATGGTTGATTGAAGTAAAAGAGTGAAAATTAGGGTATAACCAATTCATAATAATAAAAAAATTAATTAATTAATTTCTGAGGGTTTTTTTAAAATTATTTTTGTAAAATCAAATAGATTTAAAGCTAAACATCAGGAATTTTATTTAAATAAATTTAAGGAAAAACGAATTTGTAAGTGATTGCATATAAAAATTATTATATTATTGAAATTTTTTAAAAAATATTTCAAATTAATTTAAAATCTTCTGTAAAATAGAGATTGAATGAGAATTAGCATCTTAAGAATAATAGTAATAAAGATGGAGAATCTTTCTATATATCAATGTAAATAAATAAAACTTCAAACATATTCACTGAAATGGCTGAATTGAAATTCTCTCATTTTAAAGGAAATTATTTTTCTAATATCATTGATGGAATTAAAACCAAACCCAAATTGCCACTTGTATAAAACCATAACAAATATGGTTCGGTTTGGCTTGGTTCAAAGCAAAAATTTTGAAATCGGTTTGCCAGGATGTGATTCTCCTACTAATTAGTACAGTACACAACCTCCTGTGTACAAATTCAATCTCTCTCTGTGATGGCTTATCCCTTCAATTAATACTACCACCTCTCTGTGATGGCTTCTCTCCGTAAGAGGATGAATGATTGAGTGACTAGAACCTAATAACCGCTTGAAATTCAATCACTCTGCCTTCATCGGAAGAACTGCACAAAAATCATACTTCTTCAAGCAGAACCACCTCTCAGTCGATCGAGAAGCTGTGATAATTGATGGATATTGGTTAGTTTTAGCTTTTTTGGTAGAGCTCTATAATTTCATGATAGAAGAGAAAAAAGAATTCTTTGCAAGTCCATTGACAAGCGTGTCAAAAAGAATTCCCAATCATTCAACAGGGACTTCTGCAGTGAATATTCTAGCATAACATCTAGGAAAATAACTAATGATTTTATAGACATTTTGGCCCTGAAATTGCCGCTGAATAAACACAAAGAGAAGCTATTTTAATAAATCATACTAAAGATTTTATGATAAATACTGTAAAATGACACCCAGTAGCCATTACATGATTGGGAAAAAAAAAAAGGTTGATGAGTTTAGTAAAGTAGCATGGTTTTATAAGAGTAATTCTACGCATACCAGACAGTAAAAGTAATTGAAGAATTAGAAAGTATGTCTCACCAGAACAGGATACTGTATAATCCATCCAATAACAGGAATCTGACAGAGGAATACCTTAACAGATGGCCAAAAGCCACTGGAAGAAAAAAATCAAAGCAAACAGTTTAGGCACATAATGAGTATATGATCAGGTTAGGTAAATTGTGATGAGTAACACAGAACTAACCCAAAGAGAGCAATACAGCCATATATTTGCAAGATTATACCAACTATCGGCCAACGAACAAATATGAAGAATAACCCGAGAAGAAAAGAAACAGAGCCCTGCAAAAGGAGAGAATTTTAATGTCTGCATTTCAAATGCATTGCTTACATACTGCCTTTAAGACACGCAGGCATTTCTAACTTCATACCGAGTAGCAGATTAAATAGGTAACTAAAAGTTCAGTCAGAAGGTGTTTTTTCCAAAGGGAGTATAGAAACTTTTAGTACATTTTTCTAGAAGATAAGTAAACCATAGTGGAACATAATCAAATAAAATTTCAATAGAATGATGAAGAAAAAATCATTCCCCCTCAACTCTCTCAAAGCAGTTAACCTCGAGCATTGATAACCCACCAGCCCACCTATTCCCTTTCTTTCTCTCTTTCTTTCTTTCTTTCTTTCTTTCTTTCTTTTTTTTAATCTTCACCATTATTTTTAATAGCTATATCAAAAGAGAAGGCGAAGGTAAAATGTATAAGAGAAGGATAGTTGGGATCTTCAGCAAATATACTCGTTCCCTTTACCTTATAGTTTGCTCTGTTTGTAAAAAGCTTCCAAGTAGATTGCCAACCAAGTAAAATGGCTACACCTGTCAACCAAAATATCTACTTACAGAATCCCAACAGATTAGAAAATCTCTGCTGTTCTAGCTTTCCTTGAAAATAATGTCAACAAAATTCCTAAGCAATAGAAAACACTTACATTTCCTAGGGCAAGTAAACCCCTGTCGAAAAACAGAAGGACACCAAGAAACGTGAAAAAGATTCCAAAGCCAATGAGCCCCAATCCAATTTCTGCAAATTAATGCCAAAACTTGAGATTACAAATCAAGTTTTAATTTTCAATCAGAAAACTATAAATAGAACTCTGAGTAAGTTAAATAAATTCAGTACCCTAATTTTTTTGTTTTAATATCTGAGGACATGGAGAGGAAATTTTATCAGATATCTACATCTGACAGTAGATGAAGGACAGGAGTATTAATAAGATGGGTGCAGATTATGCAAGTTTCAGGAGCTGCTATATTTGGGGTGTTTTTATTTAGAATATGTTGTTCCGTTTTTCTCATGCATAGCTAAGAAGATGGGAATCAGATTTTTAGTAATGGGCGCTTATTATTTGGTTGTTTCCAGTTCAACTATTGTAGTGGGTAGTTACCTTATCTTTGCTTTTGAATTCAGTTGTTAAAAAGGATGTGCGTTAATGAAAGCAATAAGCAGAATTTTAACGAAGGGTTCAAGTTCCGAACACTAATTGTAGATTTCCATCAAATGAGCTCTAAGTGATGATAGGGTTCTCTCGTAGTGCTAGTTCCTAACACTTGGATATGTGCTTGCTATCCTATTTAATATGTGCTTGCTATCCTAGCATTTTCTTTACAATGTGTCCTAACATTAAAAATTAGGCACAGTGAAGTGAATAGAATTTGTGTGTGAACGCACAAAATAACAAAAGCAAATATGATAAATAAGCACATGCATTTGCACAAAAAATTTAATAAAGAAACACTGGTTGAAGGGAAAGAAAATTTGCTTACTCTTTTGTTCATTTAGTTCATAAGCCATCTGGATGGCTTTCAGGACATAAATAACAGTGAATTTCTATGAATTTATTATAAGGGAGCAGTCACAGTCTCTTTTATTTGTGAATCAAAAGGAGATCACCTTCCAACAAGCTGCAATATACTGAGATGGTTATAAGAATAACAAGAATGATCAACATAAAAGTAACTAAAAAATGCCATAAACCAAAACCCATCATACAACATACAAGATACGTAAAAAAATGAAAGCCTAGTGGTAAAAGGTCAAGGTATAGAATAAAACAAAGAAATATACAATTCAAGACATGAACTTCAATCACCAGCTAGTAAGAAAGGTATAAAATTTGCTTCGGCCATATTGTAAACAAGTATATGAAAAACAAATGAAATTAATAAAGAATTGCCTAGTTTGGGGATCGAGAAAATGAATGAAACAAAGAATAGCAATGAAAAGAAGAACATCAAATTCAGATTTCTTTTATCATTTACAACCTCAAAAAGCAAGAAACCCATTAAATTATGCCTAATAAAAAATAACCAGAGAGCACTAAAAAGAGGCTATGAGTTCAAATTCGTAGTTAAGTTCTTGCAATGGGTTAAATGCTAACCCAAATTGGATTCTAAAAGATAATTGCAAAAAAAAATTGAGTAAGTATCATTAGTGCTAAGCGAGAGATGGATATAGGCTTACAGGTTAACGGAGATTGCAGGAATCAACAATGGACGGAACAAGCTAGCCCAGGTTCAGCAAAAATGTCAAACTCCACCTCCTCGCGCATACGGTACCTTTCTGGTGTCCTTCGTGTTTTCACCGGTAGATGATAGGAATAAATCTCGCCCGTTGATTGATGTTAACCCACTACTTGTTTAACCGGTAAAAAAAAACGTATTTTATCATTATAAATAGGGAAAATTATTATTTTATCCCTGAATTTTTACCAAATTAATAACTTCGTTCATGTATTTTGGTCAAATTATTCGGATATCCCTAAGATTTGGTTCCGTCTAACAATCTAATCCTTCCGTCCAAAAAGGGCTGATTTTCCATTAATTTTACATTAAAATGACAAAAAAATCCTTAGAGAAAATTATTATCTCATCCCTGAATTTTTACCAAATTAATAACTTCGTTCATATATTTTGGTCAAATTATTCGAACGTCCCTAAGGTTTCGTTCCGTCCAACAATCTAGTCGTTCCGTCCAAAAAGGGCTGATTTTCCGTTAATTTTACATTAAAATGACAAAAAAAGCCTTATTGTGGGACCCACAAATTAACAAAAACCAAATTTAGAAAATCTCAAAATACTCTCTCCAAGTTGCAAAAGCAACGGCCTTCCTCTCATCCTCTCTAGTTAATTTTTCGACCTCTAAACAGTTGGCGTAA